>JAIPRL010001798.1:8372-42877 GCA_025469235.1 Pemphigus obesinymphae | reverse complement strand
TTAACTTTTTCGTCAGACGATATTTTACTAAATGCCCATGAGGTTCACTCGAAAATATTCCTTGCTTTAAATTTTGTAATAGGTGTTTATACTCTAAATTTAACCTAAACGCCAAAATTTCAATTCTACATAATGTGATTTTGCTATATTATATCTGTTAGATAGACAGAGACAAGAAATGCGAGTTTAACATCCTTTTAACAAAATTTGTTTTATAATATTTTTATCACTATGATAGAAGTACTATTGGATCGAAATATATAATTTGGTGAATTTTACAGTAAATTGTCAAATTGATAATAACAATAATATCTACATAACAACAAAAAAAAAAGTAGGTACATATAATATTACTTTGATATAAATGTTGTTAAAACAATAATTATATTGTATCCTTCCAACAGTTAATTTTACATATTAAATTAGAAAGTTATATTGTTAAACTCTTTGTATGACATAAAATAATAATAATAATAAAAATTAATTAATTAATAGACAATTGTTAAACGAACAAAATGTTTATTGGCTGTATGTAATTTTGTTTATTGAATTAGTATTTTTTTTTATCAAAATTACTAATGTTTTAAAATATTTTTTTCAAAAAGCATTTATAACCGAAAACTTACTTTTTTGGGTAGGGTAAAATCGATTTTGGTTGCTTATTACTCAAGGGGAGGTTGACATAACTCCTTGTGGTTTTGACTATCTCCTTTTACTTAAAACCCCTATTAATCGATATCCATTGGAGAATCAAAGGAGGGACATGTTCCGTACTAGATAATTACATTACAATTATTGCTAAATTCTGTAGTTAATATAAAAATATTATAATTTATTTAAGTTTACCCCCCCCCTAAATTTTATTTTGTGGGCAATCATGCCCCTATCCTCTTTCACAGCCAGTTTCTTCCAAAAGTATATTACATTACAGTCGGAAAGTGTTAGTTAGGTTTCATTTGAATAAAAAACGGAAAGTATTCTGAAAGATTAAAAAAAAAACGTTCAGTTATGTTTTTGCATTAATTGGGAACGGAATGGGAGTTATAGATCACATTAGTCCGTTCTTAGGTAAGGCATCAAGTTTGCTGACCGGTACGTCCTGTTTAAAAGAAAATGGGAATAAAATGTGCCACGCTACAGACTGTATAGTGCTATTAGTTTGACAGTTTTAAGTTTGTTAAATATGAAGGAAAATTGTGTTTTGATAAATTTATAATATTATTATATTACTATATACATTGGCAACTCATTTAAACTATATTTCAAATGTAAATTAATAAATAATGGTAAATTTAGGTAAATATATATATATATATATGTGGTAGTTATTAGATTATTATTGATAGTTAGGGGCCCGGTTATTTTTTGAGAAAGTTACTGTATTTAATTTCGTTAGTTTTTTAAAATTTTAAAATTGGTAAATTGATAAATAAAAAAAAAAAAACAATTATTTTTCAGACTAAATTTAACTGTAGTTCGTCCCTGTAAAGTTCTCGATTATCAACAGCTATTAGTCACAAGACTAAACGAAGAAATGACAAAGTACGAAAAATGGAAACGTACATACGATATAATACACGTAAACTGCTGTATAACGTACGTCCGCATCTGAACTAATTATATAAATTAATATCCATTACACATAGTATAATGTATATATTATGGTAAACAGTGGCGGTTCGTGTGTAGGGCGGCGACGGGGCGATCTCCTCCTCTTTAAAATTGTTACAAATTATTTATTAACAATTTAGATATTGATTTAAATATTAACAATTATTTATATTTACATTTTAAAGCTTTTTTAAAATATTACTATACAAAGTGAAAATTGTTTTTCATTGTTATGAAAACACTATAAGGTAGTTGGAGTTTAAAAATATATGTAGGTAATAGCACGGTTGAAATAGGTACCTATTATTCATTTGCGTGATTATCGAGTATCGAACAGCGTTCGACGCTGAGGCGACGTTGACAATCGCCCGTTATAACTATACGATCAAAACACAAAAACATAGGAGGGTTAATTCGGTAATAATGCGGCTGCCAGAGCAATACGAATAATCGCCCGACATGCATGTGGACTGAGGAACAAATGAATAATACGAAATAAGTATTATTATAATATTATATAATATGTATAATAAGTATTTTGTTCGTGACGCGTGCACATTTCTATATATTTCTTTATTATTTCTTTAATTTATTATTGTATTATTGGTGTATATTATATTACTATAATATAGTAGGTAAAAATTCAATATCCTATTAACAGAAAATTGAAATAAAACAACTTGGAAGACCAGTTTAGTGAAATGAAAGATAGACGCTTAAATTATGAGTATAAAACGTATAAATGTTATTTATTTTGTAGTTTTCGGATTTTGTAAAACGTATTTATATTTTCGTTTTTCTATATGATATTAGTTTTGGTTTAATAAATACTTTTTAAATTGGTACATAATTAATATTGTATTCTATGCTTTTCAAAAATGAATGATTTTTAATCGCCCACATTAAAGCCGACAAGCCGCCACTGGTGGTAAAGAAAAAGCGATAGGTAAATATATCATAATACATAGAGAGGCACATATTTACGTTCAAATATCCGTATGGCGTTCTAACTCGTTGAACGCCTGTGAAGTATTTGAAATTGCACATGGAAGATAATCGTATACGTGTGTATATATGGTCAAAGTGTCTCCGGGGTCGGGTGAGAGGTCAACGCACATTAGCCACTGGGTCGTTTTTCAAGGGCTACAGCCGCACAACAAATATAGGTTCAATGGGTTTCGAATTGTAGTAGGTACCTATATATATGTATATATATATATATATATTATAAGAATGTAATAATAATAATAATAATATTCACTTTCACGGCTGCCGGCGAGAAGATCCCACGACAAGCTCGTGACCGGCACGCGTACCTATATATACTTAGGTACATATTTTACGTGCGGGGCGGTACAACAAGTGGTATCGTCAACGTCGCGGGTGAGCACGGTGAGAGACGCGAGTAAAACTACTCACGACACGAGTATTTTCTCTCCACTGCCCAAATATTCGTTTTGCCGTCCCCGCGAGGATCGTCTTCTTTTTCTTCTTCGTATACCCATACTTGGTCAGAGGTCTTTTCTCTTCCACGTGTTGTTATTGTAAGTACACATATTTATCGTGTAAGATATTACGGTATATGTACCATTATGTTATCGCGTTATCGTCATTCGGGTGTAGTCGGCCCGCGGTCCATGTAACAGCCCGCCCAAAAACAATGCGTGCGCACACCGTATATATACATACATTATACAAACAACAATATTATATTTGTAATAATAATTTACATAAAACCTTTTGTTTTGTTTGGACAATGAACAAAAGTTTTCACCTCATCGTCCGGTGGGGTTAGACATAATGTATGCATAAATACGAGTATATTATTATAAAGGTGCGACGACAGTAGGGCGAGTCCCGTGATTTTGATTTCACGCGCTTATACCTGCAGATGCAGCTAGGCGGGTAGGCGTACAGGTCGCTATCGCCATTGCTTAGATTAGACTCTGTAGACGTAAACTCTAGTACCTATTACATTTGAGCTGGGTTCCAAACCGTTTGTTTATGATATTTTTATATGCCCAGTT
Source organism: Pemphigus obesinymphae (assembly GCA_025469235.1). Classification (NCBI taxonomy): domain Eukaryota; kingdom Metazoa; phylum Arthropoda; class Insecta; order Hemiptera; family Aphididae; genus Pemphigus; species Pemphigus obesinymphae. The sequence goes on along the minus strand of JAIPRL010001798.1, from coordinate 39,239 downwards.
GTTTGATTTGGGTCCCGGGTGTTTTTTTACCAGATGTAATCGAATCCGGAATATCTCTAAACCATGACATGCGTAAAAAAACAGTGGAAAAAAAATAAGTCAAAAGGGAATAGATATAATACTTCGGTTTAAAAAATGAAGAATATACACTTTCAGTTTGTAACACATTGTTCTAAATTTCAGCTCAGAAAATGTTTGATTATTATACATGTACTTAACGGAAATTCAATTCATCACGGGAAAAATGTTATTTTAAGATAATAAATTTAATATATTAAAAAATAAATAAGAAATAATTTAAACAACTTCAAAAACATTCATATTGAAACAACAATACAACATTAAAATAGAAGGGAAAAATATTAATCGTATCATGCATGTATCATATGTATGTACATTTGATCATATCATGATACATGATTATATGATATGATATGATACATATTCTTTCGATGTACGCACATTCTGCGAATATACATGTAATTCCATTTCCACCCAGAATTATTCCTGTACTAACTGCATGTAAACTAATTTGTTTTACCAGATAGAATTCTGTATAGCGTGTCATGTCTCATATAATTACATAATCTTCATTTAATTTTGGACATTTTGGTTCTGACATTTAGAATAATTTGTCACCGTCTTAATAGATTGTTTAAAATAATATGATATAATAATAACATTAAGTTTTCGGGAAACTAATCACATAACAGACTGAAAGGAGTAATAATAAGGAACTTAATTCCGACAACCTATAAATGAGCGTGGGACTTGATTCAATATTTCCGGTGCACTATGCCCCTAAATTTAAGCCCCTCTCTAAAGCTCTACGACCCAATATTTTTCATTAAATTATTCTATTTAATATAATATTATATTGATCTGAATTACCCATATAGTCTCATAAAGAATTATGTGTCTTAAAAATGTAACGTGATTATATAATATTATACTTGTTACCTATTTAATTTGTTTGTGTTAAATTGTAATTTTAAACTTTTTTCCTATTTTAAGATATATATATGTAATATTTATCTAGAAGAAATGTTTATTTAGTTGATAATAATATAGGTACCTTAAATATGTATTACAATTATAATTATATCTATACTATGTAAATAATATAGTGTAGGGATCAGAGTATTTATTCCATTTTTAAATTATGTAATTTTTATAAAATTAAAAAATATATAAGGTACCTATATATAAATATATAAATACCAATATAAAAATTTTAATGGAACATCTATCAACTATCTCAGTGGCTAGGTGCCTATACGAAAATCATAATACTACTCAAATTATCTAAACGGGCACAATTAGTATATATAGATATATTATTATTATGTATGTATATCATATATATATATATAGTAGGTATATTGTAACTGCAATCTGTTTATTATTTTCTTTTTCCATAAATTTGCTTTAGTCCCGCTCCCAGTTCTACTTTCTTTATACTCGCATAACATGCGTTGCATAAAGTCATGATTCAAAGTTTCGACTATACCCTATTAAAAGGTTTTCTCATGTAAATGTATAAACGGAAAAAAATATGTATTTTGATTCTATCGGGTAAAACGGTTTACTCTCTTTAAATAACGGATAGGTATAGTTTTTTAAGATTAATTTTTATATTGTAATGTGTTATATTTCGCGTTTACACAACTTATATAATAATATTATGTATATTGTATATACATTTTTCCATTATTGTCCATATTATACATGCTGTACTTAGGCGTATACTTGGCGTATGTTATAGGTACTATGTAAATAAAATACCGAGATATCCACGACCTAAAACACCCGGGATTTTTAATCAGGCCCTGCCTTTTGGGGGAACGATGCGATATGCACGTGGAATCGCGCGTGGTGGCCTTCGGTAGAAAGCGTTTCGATGTGTTACAGATTAAATTGGCTCGTCGCGGTGAAAGTCACGCCGGCGATGTGTGTTCCTCTTCGAGTACTGGTGTGTGATTTTTTTCGGGCTTACCTGTACGCAGATGTGTATGGAAGACGACAACAAGTATATAATATTGACTTTCACACGGTGAATAAAATATGTGGTTTATAGGGTCGAAGTTTGTGACAAATCCTTGAACTGTATATAATTTACACGTGATGGTTTTTCTCTTCAATCAGTCGTCCCCATTTAATAAATAAACCTATGTAATATTGATCAATAAAACGTTTTGAAATATACTATAATATACCTAATGTGCCTATTACTATTTTCACGTCGTCGGTTCTAACGATGAGTTTATTGCTATATATAATCATAATATGCGAGTAGAAGACATAATTTTTTACGTAACAAATATCGAACGTCATATTATATGAGAGCAGTGGCGGCTCGTGGGCTTTGAAAGTGGGGAGGGCGATTAAAAACTATTAATTTTGGAAAAGCATAGAATACAATAATAATTATGTACCAATTTAAAAGGTATTTATTAAGCCAAAATATAAAAAAATAAATATATAAATACGTTTTACAAAAATCAAAAATTACAAAATAATAAAACTTACATTTTGTACTCAAAATTCAAGCGTTTATCTTTCATTTTACTAAACAGGTCTTCCGAGTTGTTTTATTTCAATTTTCTGTTAATATGATACTGAGTTTTTATCTACTATATTATAATAATATAATATACACCAATAATAAAAGAACAAATTAAATTAATAATAAAGAAATATAGAAATTATAGAAATGTGCACGCGTCACGAACACGAACATAGTAAATACACTTGTATCCACACATTATTCCGTATTGTCCGTAGTCCACGTGCATGTCGGGCGACGATTCGTATCGCTCCGGCGGCCGCATTATTACCGAATTCCCACTCCTATGTTTTTGTGTTTTGATAGTTATGACGGGCGATTGTCGCCGTCGCCCCAGCGCCGAGCGCTGTTCTTCACTCGATAACCGCACAATTGAATAATAGGTAACTATTTCAACCGTGCTATTACCTACATATTATATTTTTTAACTCTGAGATTACCTTATAGTGTTTTCATAGCAATGGAAAACAATTTTAACCTTCAATAATAATATTTTGAAAATGCATTACAATGTAAATATAAATAATTGTTAATATTTAAATCAATATCTTACTTGTTAATAAGTAATTTTCTACAATTTTAGAGGGGGCGATCGCCCCGTCACCCCTACACACAAGCCGCTACTGTATGAGAGTATAAGCGCGGTATGGGTGATTACATATTATATTGTAGAGTATAGGTATACCGTATTTATTCGCATATATAGTCAACCGTGTTGTTGTTATTGTTTTAAACCGCCTATATAATGGATGGAATATTTTATTGTAGGTACCTATAATAATATTTAAAATACACTCGAGCATTATTATATTAAGTACTTCTATAAATTATTTATAATAATTGTTTATTTATTAATCTTGAAATAATACAATAAAATATATTTAGTAAATTTATTCAGTTCTCTGAAAGTTAAAGTAAATTTGTTATTTATAGTATATATCTTCTTGCTTGAGTACAATATATATGTACTTCAATTTCTGTTTGATATATTAGTATAATGTTATAAATTATAATTATATGTAGGATTGTAGATATATATATTGTTAGGGCTGTAGTCGTAAAAAAGCAGAGGGTATATAGGTAACGATAAATTAACCTAGTTACTTTTTAATTTTATAACTAGTAACGTAACTTAGTTACCTTTTAAAAGTAACTTACTACTCAACGCTGACCATATTCCGTCTACACTGTATTTATATCATCTACCTATAGGCCAGTGATGGTCGAATTTCAGTGGCATGCGAAAAAATCGAATTTCTTAAAATTGTCTTTTATTTAAAATTATTAAGTAAATTTAGTTTACAAAATGTTGACACTTAAACCAAAAAAGGTGCGCCACCCCTGTATAAGCAATAGTAATATCTACTGTCTTAGACCTTATTTATTATATGTTTACATTTTGAGGTAATTTGTAATAATAAACCAACGCGTAGAGAAAACGAAGATGTATCTTATAGCGTATTACAGTACAAATTCGCTTTTCGTAATTTTTCATGATTATAAAATAAAAATAAAGCAGTTAAATCATAGAGAGTATACCTATACGGTCTTTACCAGAAGGTATACGGTGTTTATGTAAAAATATCTTTCAGTATATATATATATATGTATACCCATATTAAGCGTAGGTATATTTATAGATTTTTAAACATTAATTATATATATATATATATATAAACATATTTTTTTGATAGTTTTGATTCTAACTAGAAATAGGTACCTAAAATTATAATTAGGTAGCTGTAAGTCAGAAAATTTCTACTTGATTATATTTTTTAAACGATAATATATTAATATCTGTCAAAATGTAAAAAAAAAAATACATTTTTTAAACGTCTTACGGATTAATGTAATCGTAGACAATAAATTATATTTTCACTTCTTGAAATCTAATAAGAAATTCTTAATACATATACTTATTTACTGTAAAACATTAAGATAAATAATAATGTTCATTTATTTTAATTATATTGACATGTGTACTAAGTTGTAAACGTAAAATAAATAAAAAAAATGCATTTTGTTGTTGAACTTATTATAATAATAATCCAATACTTACACAAAGCAAGTATAGGTACGATATAAAGTATGTAACCTAAGTATAAATTGGTTTAACAAATTAATAAAAATAGTCGATACATTATGGTATAAAAAAATACCACCTATATTCATTCCAGTTTGGTTAGACTATTTAATGTTTATTGCATAAGAAAAATTACTATGTTAATAATTTCCGACTCTTACAAATTTATAAGTTTATTGTCCTTATTATTGTAATATTATTTATGTTTGTACAATTGTGACATAAACTATTTTTATATTCTATGTCTAATTATCAATATTATTAAAAATCTAATATTGCTTTTGTTTTTAATGGCATACTTCGTCTCTCTTCAGAATGCCGACTTTCCCTATTTGTATTTATTTACACGTAGTTTCATTTTCAAACTAATTTATTAATTTACGTATTTATACTTTTAATAATCATAGAACATATTATATTATCTGTCATTCTAATTATTTTTTTATATCTTACAAATTATACAATTTCTGTATAATATTTATAAATACAATAAAATGAGGTACCTAGGTGTATATTATGTAAATTTTCTATATCCATATCAATTGTAAGAGTAATTTCGTTTTCAGATGTAACCATGGCACATATTATGTTTATTGTTTGAACCATTTCTATACTTAATAAATATTATAAATATAAAAAATAATAGAATTATTAAATCGTATTTATATTCATTTGAATATTTAAACATAAGTATTGTTTATTTTCCTTGAAATAAATCTTGATTATATTCAAGGAAAAGTGGTTACGTTTGAATTGTAATGAATAGAATCAGCAATTAAAAAATAATATTTTAAAGTAATAAAGGATATTATGTAAAATAATATTACTCTATTCATGCGATTGTTTTTAATTTAAATAAATATGTTAATATGAAAGGGAATTTACTTTGATTTAATTTTAAGTATATATGAAAATAAGTTTAATCAAAAGTAATAAGTAAAGTTATTATTTGTTTTACCGAATATTATATAATTATAGTTAGGTAATAATATAGAACAGAGCTGGCAAAAGCTTTTGATAAAGATTGACTGAGGACAAACTTTTCTTTATATTATTTATATATATATTTTTTTTATACTCATAACAAGTATATAACCTACTATTCTTCTTAAACTATATTCGCCGAAGTCACTGTTCATCAGTACCTATAAATCCAAACGATTTTTACATAATTAATTTAAACCATAAAATATGGATCTAGTTATAAAAAAAATTAAATTAAACATGTCATTTTTTTCCTCAGTAAATTCCAAAATCCATTTTTTTGGTATTCTATCTTTAATACTGTAGATCAGTTTTTATTGTTAGAATATTGTTTTTATTTTTACAGAAATTATTAGGTGCGCAAAACATATATATATATATATATTGAAAATAGAAAAATGTAATGTTATATTCGATTATATTGTGGTCAGAAAAAGGAAATGATAAACATAATAATCGACTATAGTTTTCAAGTATCTCAAAAAATTCTCTCATTCGTTGTACTTGACTTAACACAAAAATACTAATTTAAACAAATTACTATATATACATATATAGAACTTTTTGAGTTCATAGCAATTAATCAGCTATAGATATAAACCTCAGCTGCAGGCCTTAAAGTATACGGATCGTTATAAAGTTATTTTTCTAACTATTCGAAAAATACGAGTAAATTTATTTATTTGCTTAAGATATTTATATTATAACGTGTTCGTAGGTTAGGTATCATGTTTAAACGACAAATAATAGGTATATCTATAAAACACAAATAATCCAGCTATGGTTTTGTTATTACAGTAACACTTGTATATTTCATAATTAAAATGACCCTATTATAGATAATGCAGTATAATATACATTGTGAATCCAGCTTTAAACAATATAAAGTATTATTTTTTTTATATCGTTTGTGTACATGCCGTATGCGTATATATACAGCTAAAGCATATTATTATTTTATCGCCATAATTTATACAGGTACATTTGTACGTCGTCGCGTGTATGTATTGCACCTAAAACGCCTCTTCTTTCCTTCGACCTTGAAATTGCGTTTACATTTTGCTTGGGAAACGCTTTGCCCACGCAAATCACACATTTCCATAAAGTGTATAATATAGCATATCTATATAGACTATTATGATGTAACCATGCGTAAATGATCTGGACGTTTATCATTTTTTATAGGTAACGAATACCTAAATTTAAAAAAATAAAGGGAAATACGTTGTTAACGAGTAAAAAATATACTCGTTTAGAGTGTATAGTAGGACGTACAGTACACTGTATATTATGTGCATAAAATATTATATTGCGATTATGAGTATATAACGAATTATGAAGGACATTGCTGGAATATATAGGTAGGTATGCATATTACGGACATGCAGCTCTATAGGTGAATTATTACCATATATTAATATATGTACATGTTACGTTATTCGGTACATTAATTTGCTATTGATATTTTCCTTATTTATATTTAATTACTAGACATTTGTTTATATTTATACGAAAATCAACGTGCTAAACACACGATTCTATATTGGTTTTTATATATTTTACTTATATCCATAATAATCGACCATATATTATCAATTTGACTGAGAATTCAATTAACAGCACGTTTATAATATTTTATACCGCGTTTACGTATGGTATTTTAAACGAGCGCGAGAGACATGAACTAGTTTTGTATTACACATATTACAATATTTATATTATACTCAATATCGTATAGGCGTAATCAAATTTTACAAGTATTTATGAAAATGTCCATTGAGCTATAGGCGCGGTACCTATAACTATATAATAATATCACAATAATTTCTTTGCAATATATCTATGTAGTATGTATATACCTAGATATTATTATACTTGATAATTATTATTATCGTTGGTTCGTATATCAGTTAACGTCCGCCGTGACGCGGTGGTGACGAAACTAGTGTTTTGGACTACATAGCGGAGTCGAAAAACCGACGAGGTTTGAAACAATACTGATTTCAAAGATTATTTTAATTTTATTATTGTCGTTATTATACAACCTACGGTATTATTTCGACGGCCGTTACGTCACGTTACCCCAGAACATTGGCGTTTTACTTCATTTCTACAGCTTTTGTTCCGAAACTACATTCGCACGTATTATATGCATATTACAATGGGACGGCCGTTCCCGTATATCACACATGACGCGAAGACTTAAACGCGCACGTTCGGTGGGCGACCGGAATAAAAGGTTAGTAGGTCTTGGCGCACTGTATGTGTATAGAACGACACTCGTCTAACCACAAACATGTTATAAATGCTATATTATTATAATTTTGTTTTGTTTTGGTTTTTTTTTTTTTTTGTACTTGACGGGCACGCGACGACCTACAAAATCGACATTCCATCGCGCGTCAACGACACGCGGGGAATGCGTAATATGTGTCTTGACTGTGATTTTTGGTTTTCGTTCTTCCTCGTAGCCCGTGGTTCGGAATTTTGAATCGGACCTAGTCCGAAAAACCGTCTCGGGTTGCGTTCGACGATATACATAACAACATACACTTTTCCATCCATTCGTTTAGCTTTCAAATTTGCGATTTTTTATTCATACCGTGTCCTATTCGAATAATTTAGCAATGTTTTCAAATTTCGTATACCCTAAATACGTCAATACGTTCCTCTTACATACCGGATTTCCAACGTTTATCGCGGATATCACTATATATTGCAAATACCACAGAAAGAAAGCTTAAATATTAGAAACATTTTCTTGTGTATTTATCGCATTGAATGTCGATAATATATTATGTTTTTACTTTTTATGAATATAATATTATCACATTAAAAGTACTGCAGATATAGGGCTGGGCATTCGTTTAGTTCAATTTCTAACTTTTGGTTTGTATTTAAATACGTTTTATTAACTTAACTTATTTTTATAGTTGTATCTAGTTACGTTATTTGATGTGTGTATACTTCTGGAGTAGGCATATACATCACCCAATTATTATAGAGTTAAAATAAAAACGCGTGTTTTTTGAGGGGGAGGGGGTAAATTAATATTTTTGATTAGTTTTGTAGTTGCTTGATTTGTAATATAACATGAACTGTGTAAAATGAAATCTCATACTTGTATCATTGTTATAAAATATATTGTCAAGATAGTATATACGAGTATATTATATGGGGCCAGTGTATTGCGTTTAAATACGTTAAATTGATAGTGTTGTTGTCTAATATAAATTTGTACTCTCGTCTCTCAATCCTCATTCTCTGTCCGTTAACCCTTTATAACATTCGATAATATTATGTTTTAAGCACTTAAAAACGTACCTATATCAATTCTATTATACATATATATACAAATATATTTTATACTGTTATAGTGTATGACTAATAACATTTCAATTGTCCACATTAGTCATTGTTTTGTTATAATGATAATATGTATGCGAATCACGTAATAAACCGTTTTTCCTCTCATTCGCAGGCTCGGTCAAGACTTCATTGATGTCCGGTTCGTCGTTCAACGTCACATGGCATCTTGCGTATCCTCATCGGGTAAGCACCTATATTTCTATACTATCTCATATTATATTATATAGTATTATATTACCTACCTAATATAATAATTATACCGTCAGAGATCACGACCTTATACATACGTCAGCGATCATCGTCGGTGAACCGTGCGAGCATATAGGTATAGAAATAAAACTTCGCTACGGTTGTGCAATCGTGAGGATTTCAGGATGACAATTTTATTAATTATGATCGCGAATATATCGCGCACGACCCGTGGCCCGTCTCGTAGTGTGAATCGACGACTTGACTGGCACGGCCCATAAACACAATATTACTATTATATATATATATACGAGTATATAACGGTTTGTGGGCACGTTATTAATTAGTCGTTTACGTAAGGGTATGTATATTGTGATCGTTATATACTCAGTGAAAGTATTTTGCGAACGAAAACTTCCCGACGAAATATTAATCGTCGATTGTAAATTTTCGAAACGATTTGAGTAATACTACAATGTGTTTATAAACATATGTATATATATAGTCATGAGCAGCAGGCCTGTATATATACCTAGTGTATATAGGAGGTACCTATATATATATATATATATATACGGTTTGTCAACGAACGCTGTAAACGCGGGATTTTGACTTTTTGCAATTACGTATAGATTATAGTTTCGTATAATATAGATTTCGATCAGGATATTCGTACGAACCATTATTGTCTTCAAATCGAATTTAGCCGAATTATATCACACTGTACTCACGTAGATTAGTTGTCTTATCGTGTTATATAATAAAGTATTGAAAAGCGAATATACTATTTTAAAATACGCATAAGTACCTACGTAAATTTGATTAAAATGTTTTTTTCAAAACATTCTACAGCTGTTCAATTAGTACATAAAAAAAAATACAGTAGGAATTACATAGAGACAGCCCTCCCCGAATGAACCCTATTAAAAGTCAAACATAAAAAATTAATAATAAAAGTGATACATCGATTTTTCGATTTAATTAATTTTTTTATAAAGTTGCGAAATTTGTACACAAACATTTCTCAATTAAAATTAAAATGTCTAAACGATCAAAACTGTTTTTGAAGACTGTAGAAATATTTAAATCTTACATCAAAATGTCTGTACAGAACAACCTATAATTGGTCCTTAAATGTTATAATCGACTTAACAACATATAACAATTTTCATTTACTTCAAAATTGTCCCTTTAATAAATTAAATATTACCTTTGAGGTAAATTGAATTTTTTTTTATAATTTATATTTTATATCATACGCATTACGCATATACAATTTAATATAGGTATATGACTGTACGAGTATATGTGTATTGTGTAAGTTATAATACATAATATAATATTATACCTATAGGTAATACACTATAATAAATACTTATTATAATACACGTCGAATTTTTATTATTTTTATATTATACATAATATTAAATTTACGAGCAATGCATGTTAAAGAACTTTTTATTTTTAAGGGATTTTTAAAGAAAAATCTTTCTGGATACAGAAGGCGAAAGTTGGTTCATCGTTTTTTGTCCTCGAATAGGATAATATGGTTTTTTTATTTTATCTTTTAAAGCATATTAAGATTAATAATGTTACGTTTTAATTAGTTATTGTATTAGGTTCACACCATTTATGTAAAATAAATGACAAAAATAAGAAATGTAATTTACACTTTCGATGAGATAAATTATAATAAACCACTTCAGCCTACTCATTATATTTGTTAATTAAAAATAAAATAGTGACATATGGTTAATAATATAACTTTGGTGTTTCACCGACTGTAAAATATCTAAATTATTATAACTATCATATTTTTGTACAAAAAATCACTATTTTAAAGCAGTGACAATTAACAACAAGAAAATCAGTTTTTTTTTTAAATACCTAACCTAAAATTTTGTTAAATCAGTATTAGGTACTTGTTTTTCTAAAATAATTTCTAAACCCCGCCCTAAAAAGTTCTCCTTGAAAAGACATGTTTAAAATATATTACCTCTATACCTACTTGTATATTTTAATTTTTTATTGGAATTATTAATTTCATATACTTATTTATTTCTTTATTATTGTCTGTTGTTTGTTTTTATAGCATTACACACTTAAGTATGAAAATAAAGTTTGTAACTATATTATAATTAAATTTTTAAAAAGTAGGTACACATTATAAAATAAATTAAATGTAACCGATGATTATTATCGCAGATCTTCAAAAGAAACTAGTAAAGTAGTATTATTTATTTGATTCACGATTGTATATCTTCAAATAGATCCAATGATATCAACATACTCGGTATAGTTAGTAGATTGGTATCATATAATTAGTTCCTCGTAAATATCAGTACAATAATACATATATGTATTTACAAACCTATCAATTATATTTGTGTTTTTCATATTTAACTAAGTCATTTTAGTTAGACTTGAGTTAAACCTATTAACGAAAATGTTTATAGTTTGTATTAAGCAGAGAACGCTACACTGCCGTGTTTTCGAGCGTGAAACATGCTTCGGGAAATGCACGTTTCTAGAGAACGGAATTAATTTAGCATACGACAACTTCTATAAAAAATTTAAGAACATGTAAGTTCATCTAATTTTTTACATTGGTAATTTTCAATAAAGTTATTGTTATTCGATTTATAAGACTTAAAAACAGACTATTCTGTGAAATTCACAGTCTTATAATTAATCGACTTCGATTAATTTTATCGAAAATTGTCCAGGTAAAAATTTAGATTATTTTACGATGTTTAAATTTTTATAGAGGTCATCAAATGCTAAAATCACTCAGTTTCTCAGAAACGTGCATCTCCCAAAACACGTTTTGCTCAGTTTTTAATAGTTATTTATTAATATTTTACAATAAAAATATGTTACTGGTATAGGACTATTTTTTAATTCTGAAAAGTATTTAAATATTTTTCAATCATGAGATTTTCATTTTTCTAAAATTTCCTATATAAAACCCCTTAAAAAGTGGATGTATAGCGTCCTTTCTTAATACAATTTAGTCGATGTTATAATATTCATTATACAGGAAATCAAAAGAAAAATAGGCACTTAATTTTCAAAATAATTATCGAGCATATAATTAGAGATACGAATATACTGGAACATGCTATTTAAATAAATTTACAACCCCCCTTGGCTCAAATATGAATAAAAAAAAAATAAAATAAACATCATTGTACAAACCAACAGTTTTCTTGCTCCGATCAGAATCTAAAACTATAGCTATCAATAACTTTCAATTTTTTTTAAACCTAATTTTTTTAGTAAAAATGCCTAAAAATGTCATATAAACGTATTTATTCAAAAGTCTTATTGCAACCATAACTTCATCAGTAAATATACTTATTATATGAGTAATATAATATTATGCTGGTACCTACCTATTTATATTTATTTTGTATCATTATTATCAATATAGCATAATACTTGAGTATTTATGCATAATATTTCCTGAATAAAGTTGATAATTTTCTCTTAAGTATAGCGACGCACAATGTTCAATAGAAAGATATGTGAATTTCTATGTGTTCTTTAAACTCAGGCGACACTCAAGTGTCAATCATTTTTGCGTGTTTACTATTTATGTACAAATCCGTAATTGTGTTGCATAATACAATTTACAAATATCAAATCGGTTCCTGTTCATCGATCTATTCGTATATAGGTAGGTACTAGGTACTTTCAATATCTTACTATCAATCTAAGGAATACAAATTAATTATTTCCATTTATATTTATATACCTAGTAGGTATACCAACGAGTTCAAATAGTTTGTAATTATTCAGGTATTCAGAGCATTAAAGTATCATATAATAATATTTATATAAAAGAAACCTATAAATATTTACTGTATTAATATAGTATATTATCTACCTATGTATTAATTATTTTCTGTAAAAAAAACATCAAATTACATTTAAAATAGTATGTATAGTATAAATACAATATGACGTATTATATAACTTTGGGACATAAATAATAGTATTAATAAAAAAAAAAAAAAGTAGCATTTATCTTTAATGTAAACTCGTTACATCAGTTAGTGGCCAGTGGTGAATATAGAATGCTACTGCAGCTCAAACCAGATTAACGAAATTTCGTGTAAAAAATTTTAGATCCAATATTAGGTATCGTAACCTACGTAACTTTCGCATTTATCGCCTTAAGTTATTTTATTATAGACGACTGTCGCTATTAACGGCATTTAGATATATTCCCAAGTTTTTTTTTCATCAATCTTGTTAATTTTTCATTACTTTCTCTGTTGGTATAGAATTCCTGTCGATAATCTCTGGTGAAGTTTCGCGAGCACTAGGAAACAGCTAGAGTGTATAAGGTCACTGACTCGACTCAAAAGTGCCATACACATAATATATCATAAAATCGTAAAATATACACAGATTTGTACTTATTATATACTTGTAAGGTTTGCGACTGTATTCCACTTTTACTAATAGAATGCGTCCAATTATTTCCGTAAATCGAGGATTTTCTCTTAATTATTATATATAGCGGTGTTTTTTTTTTTTTAATTAGACCAGATTTGTGAATTGATAAATTGACCATCAAGACATACCTACATTGACACTTTTGTAATTTATTGGTTGTTTTTTATAGGGTGGAATCAAACTTCAAGTCCTAGACAATTACCAAAGGCCTGTATTAGATTTGACGCCGGTTACAAAGGATTCCGAATTTTTAAGGACTGATGCTACGTGAGTAACACATTATACATATTATATTATACCGAATTATTATTAAATAATAATATTTTTTAAATCGAGAAAATTACAAATTATTTTTAATATTTTTTGAGTTAAACATTTTTTCAAAAATTTTGCAATGTGTATACTTTTAAGTTTTATATTAAAAAATTTATGGTTAAATTTTGTCTGAAGTAAAAATGTCTATTTAAGATAAATAATAATATTGACTCGAGTTGGCTTACTATATATATATATATATATATAAAAGTCCGATCAATATACTACATTATATCATTTATAAATTAATAAAATATATTAGTTAGAACTTTAAAAATAAATATTAAATATTGAAAAATTATATATAGTACCAACTAAAATTTCATTTAACTTAATTCAACAATTAATATTGTACTTAGTAGGGATAAACAAATAGTAAAATTATAAGCCGATTTCGATATTGCTGTTTTATAGTCACTATAATATATAATATAAATACAAGATAAAATATTATTTCAAAAATATAATTATTATTTTATAATAAAAAATGTTGTTACTTATTAAAATTTTATGAGAAAAATATATATTATGTTAAATATTTTCCTAAAGTAATTAAAAAATGATAATATACAAATAAAATATATTATACATAATATAATTATATAAATAAAAATATTTAATGTATAGTTATGGGTATCAATAATATTTTATAGGAGAGTGAAATAAATTTAAATTAATATTATCTAATTATAATTTTATTCAAAACATTACCTATTACATAAAAACGATTTATTTTTGAAATACTGTAAAATAATAATAATATAATAGGTAATATTTTTGGTTATACTATTTCAGTCACAAGTGCTCGAGTATATTTAATATATGATAATAAAATTATGTTAGGCATAAACCGAAACGTATCAAAACGAATCGGAAAAAAATATTGTAATAAATTTCATCATTTCGTGACATAACGATTAATTACGTAGGTACCTAATGAAATTCAGACATAAAAATGTAAAATAGATAAATCACAAGTTGGCGACAATATTAACAATCAACAAAAAATATCAAAACTATTGTTTTATTTTTATAATTTGATTTAGGAAGAAAACATTTTACAAATGTAATAACTGTAAAATATATATTGTATATAATTAGATTTTCAATTATTTTATGTATCTTGTATCTTTTCACATAGAAAGATACATGCTACTGGAAAAAAATGTATATAGATGCAAGATACAAAATACAATTATATCTTTGATACGTATCAAAGATACATGTATTTATGATACTACCCAACCCTGATAATATTAGGTTCAATTTAAAAATATTAGCGTTGTATACATATTGTTCATATTGATGTCGGATACAATATTATTATACTTTTTCAATATTATACTATATTTGTACAACTTATAATAATAATACATAATCTATAGTTCATAAGTATATGTATGTAATTTTATATTAACATAATACGTTCGTAGATGAGTGAAATTAAATTCGTATTATTACTATATTTTAACATATAATACAACGCAATATTTGAAATAGCGTTTAAAATATTCATAATTACACATGTAAAAGTAGTTGTTGTGCACAGCTCGTTTAGAAAGTAGACATTTCACGCCAACGTCGATCTCCGCAGTATAGGTTGGGTCTGATACTAGAACTTATAACAATGATAACGTCGAAAAACTATTAGATAGGTAGTGATAGAATTCGTGTCCTGGGGCAGCTTTATTCTTTTATGGACATCTAATTAATTTCAAATCTGTTTTGAATGAAGAATAAAATCGATAATCATTTATTACATGAAAATAAAAACTGAAATCCACAGTTTTTTAAAAAATGTTTTGGTTGTTATTTTATAAATAATAGGCACCTTTTATTTACAATAATTGTAAGAAAATTAGTTTTGTTTGAAAAAACGTGAATTCTATGTGTGATTTTATTATTATATTGTAGTATGAAGAAAATTAAGATTTGTAATATATTTGCGTGTAATACCATTTAAATACTCTTTTTAGTATTTAGAATAGATAAATATTCAATTTTGTTACTTATTTGTTGGTACATTTATCAAACCAAATTTATTTAAATATTTTTATATATAATATATTAAGTGTTTCAATTTTTAGTATTAAAATACCTTGAAAGTGTTTTTATTTGTATTTAAATATAATCATAATAAAGTATATGAAACTTATTTTTAATTTTTTTTTTTTTAAATTTTTTTTTTTTTACAAGACAGAAAATATTTCTTAAATATACTATACTATATGTACAAGTATATGCATTATACAACAATATAAAAATAACGTCATTCAGATGAATATCTGGATATTAAATTAAATTTTTCCAAGATTATATACGTAATCCTTTTGACTCACGTATATCACTTAACGCTTTAAAACGAATACCTCGCGAATATTCATTTTAAGGTTTTTGCAAATCACAATAATACTAGGTACCTTATAGTCTACAGATGTAACATGTATATTTAAATATAAATTCTAGACAAAATACCTATGGTATAGGCATACTCCCAAAATAATATATCCACCGTTTTTCACACCACTGACTATTGGAATATCATTCTTTTATTTATATTATAGAAATATGTGTGTATTTTACTTTTACTTTTCGTTTTTCTTTTATTATTATATTGTTATTCTATATTTACTTATTTATTTTTTGATGACAAGCTGTTTATTTTTACGGTTCATTACTCCAATTGAATAATTATGATGTAAACGGCGGGTATACATGCAATTCAGGGCTACAGTGTGCACTGAAAGATGGAATAATATAACTACTCTTAAATTACAAACCTTAATTTCTTTAAACGATCTAGGTACTGTAAAAATATAAAATGGTAAAAAAGGAAGAAAAATTAAAGGAGAAACACTAAATTCAGTTGTTCAAATACATACCTACTAATGAAAACTGAACGATTTTAGTTCAGGTACAATACTTATATCATGATAATAAAACAAAAATAAATATCGATTGCATTTTATTAGTATTATATTAATGTTACATAACAAAATAATGTGATTAATAGGTATAATACGGCACAGAGTTTGTTCATATTATGTGTGTTTCATTATAGGTACCTAGGTATATACCTACCCTTATATTGAAAAAAAAAAAATAAAAACTTTAATATAAATAAATTACCTATATTGTACTATTTTGCGAATATGTTGATTTGACTTATACAATCACAATTTATTTATTGTAGTTTTGATATTCAGTCATGATAACACTCAATAATGATTGGCTAGAATTTATCATTCACTGTATGCAGCAGATACAGAGAGCAAAAAATAATGTGCTATTTTTCTCACCAACCCACTAGTCATGTTTTAATCTCGTTATTGATATTATTATTATATTTTTACGCCTCGGCTATTGTAAAAAACGAAAATGCACGTGCACACGCATTGCATTATCATGTCAGCCATTTTATTTTTTATTTTTCTATGTATTGATTGACATAAGAATGGTACTTCGTCGAATGAGCGGGCGAGCGGTGCGATAGAACCACGCTATAATAACAAACGTGCTTTCTGCGCTCCTTACTCTCCTGAAGTAAAACATATCATAATAGCTTAAACGTTGTACATTTATTTTTAGTGGGAAAATTTTGCAAAAAAAGAATAATATAATAATCGAGAAATAGGTGAAAATTGTCTACAAATCATGCAGAAGTGGCGATCAATAATCCGTGCTTTTTATAACGACGGCCGTTCCCACTGTTCACGATTTCGGACCTAGTTAAAGATGTCAAGGCAAAATCTATGCAATGATAATAATATTAAAGTAACCTTAATGTATATCTCGGCAGTGTATACAATGCATGACTACGGGAAAATATTATAAAACTATATAACTAGGTACTTTTGCGTTTCAAAATGACCGCCATAATACTGCACTTATATCCGATGAGAGGTCCCAAGAAGTTCGAAAACTTCCTATAATAATAATAAAATACACAAATACTCAAATTATAAACTTTCTATAAAAACACTGTCAACGTGCAATTATAATTTAGAATCCGACGAATATTTTCTATACATTTCTCTAAATATTATTTTAAGTAGATGTGTATAATATAATATTTAGAGTTTTGTTATCATTCGTGATCGATCTTACCTATATTATATTATATTGTATCATTTGGATAGAAAATTTTCTAAATCCTATTTTCTAATTAAGATACTGGCATTAACAATGCATTCAAAATAACCGGAAACATTCTATATCTATTCTCAAATTTTATGATTCTTAATTAAAACTGCGGCGTGCCCAATACAACTTTTTTGTATTGAAATATATTTTTTCTATGTATAAAAAAATATGTATATATTTTACAATTAAAACTATCTTTTTAAATTAAAATTCTTTGGTTTAAAGCTGTTTAGATTTTGAATTTATTATATAATACTTTTGTATTATTATTTTTGCATGTCTTTAATTTTTAATTACACTATATTATTATAGATTACAATGTCAAGTTTAATAACTATTATTTCATATAGTTTTACTCTTTAAAGATAATACATGAGTAAAAATGAAATTTTTGATTATTATACTATACAGTATAATTACTGTACAGTGAAATAAGTAATCATGCATATTGATGTGCAGTTTAGGTTTCTAAACAAACTTTACAACATACTTCTCTACACTTACGTGTGTAACATACTTGACACCTACGGACCCGTTGTGTCCGTCCGGTTATCTATCCTATCGATTCGTTGTCATAGCTACTCTAAAGAAATTATTGATTTAACAATCAACCATCTATACAATTAATTAGTCATACAGTTAGTAAGGAAATATAATAGAAACTGGAAAATCTACCACACTTAAAAATATTTTCTAATGTCCGTACGTCCGTCCGTCATTACAATTTGTTAGCATGGTTACCCATACAAATATATTTGCAGTTGTTATTCGTTTTTACTGTTTTGCGTTTCTATACATATAATTATAGTAGATTAAACAAATGGTTTTAAAGTTTTGTTATGGAATCATCGTTTATTGTTCAAAATACGTTTAGAATCCGGGAATTGTAAATGCGTTCGTAGTGTGGGCTTTTTTAAGTTGTTTATGAAGGACCTATATATTTATAAAATATTTATTTTTATAATTGATTTTATTTATTTATTAGAAATCTTCAAGTAATTATCAGGTATTTTAGTATTTATATTTGTTGATTTAAGCTGGTTTTTAATCTATTTATATGTAGTAATTTTTCAACAAAAATTTTAGTTTTATTTTACTTCACTGCTTGTATAGACTTACTAATTGACAGGGCCGGCGCAAAGTTTTGAGAGGCCATGGGAAAAATATCTTTCATAAAGAAGAAATAAGAAAAAAAATGGTTATTCACCATTCGCTTGAGACCCTAAAATATTTTTGGTGAGGTGGGTGCTTCAAAGCTCAAGACTCTGGGCATATGTTTGCCAGTTTGCTACCCCCATTCGTCGGCACTGCTAATTTAAGAGTGTTATTTACAAGTACGAACAAATATAACCATAAAATAATCGATTTTGAGATGTGACCATTGAGTCATTCCCTCTCATATATATGTCATTCGTGTATATTGTATTAATTTAATTACGTATTTCATAGATATTATATATGCAAATTGCATGGATTGTAAATATTATTTCATTGAGAAAATAAATACAATTTTATTTTTTTCAGTTCAGTGTACAAGTAAATTGATCATTGATACACGAAAAAAACCGTTAAAAATAAATTATAAATTTCTAAATAGATATATATATATATATATATTATGAAAAATTAAGAAGTCAGAGAATTTTCAACTTCAAGTATATTTTTAAATAAATAAAATAGCAAATTTATAGTATCAAAATAGATGTTCTTTCATTTTTCATCATGACGCAGAATAAACTACTGCTGAATTGAAATTAGTTTAATACCTACTTGGCGTAATTCCAGTTTTCTCCAACACCATTGAATATCATCTATATCTATTATCTATATAGAATATTAATGGTAGTTTCTTTAATTAAAACTTAATTTATTATTTTAGTTTGAAAATGGTTGTTCGTTTGTAATGGCGAGTTAATAGTATATATCTTCTTAAGTTAAATAAAAACTGGGTAATAATCAATATTGTGTAAGTATACAAAATGAACATGAATTTCTTTTTAAAAGCAACAAAGCTTCTCTTATAAATATCTTCAATTACAATATTTAAAATTAAATAAATCATATATTCTGTTAATAGTTGTTAATAGCTTATGCTGTTCTGTTTAGTCATAATGACTTTTAGTTCAGAGTTAACCTATAATACATTTTATATTGTAATATTTGGCTAGGTACCACAATATATTTAGAGTGTAAACTGCAACGATAATTATTTTCAGTTTTATACCAGCAACGAGAAATAATTAATATTATTGAATATAGTACCTATGTATACTATTTTTACCAAGTCCAGAAAATAAATATATAATTTTAAAAGACGTATAATAGTTACGTGTGATTATATTTGATTTATTTAAGTACCTATTGTTTATTTCACATTTTTTTATTTCTAAAATAATAATTTAAAAAAAAATAGCATCTCGTGCAAAAAACAAATCTTAAATTGTCAGATTATTATACTTATAATATATACTACTCGTATAGTTTTATACATATACGTGCTTCAACAAATCTTTAAAACAAAAATTTAACGGTGTAACGGCTATTATAATTACATAGGAAGTGAATATAATTATTATGTATTTAGGAATAATTAGGTACACTTGATAAATGACTACCTATACTATACCTATAACACCTGTCGTTGACATTTTCACAGTAATGTTTGTGTTAGAATGTCATATAGAAGAATCAATATATATTTTAAGTAATTTCTATAACTAGTTTATATTTATTTAATGTAGATGCCATATTTTAACAGATTTTTAAATATATTTAAAAGTACCTACGGCAAATAAGTATATGTATATTAGTACCTACATAATATACTATACATGTACGAATTTCGAATTAAGTATATTCTATAATATTATAATTTACACAGTACAAGTATAGATACACAATAGGTATTAAATAATGTTAGTAGTAAATAAAATAAATACATTATTATATGTAATCGATTTATGAATAGTATTAGATATATCGAAACTGTTGTAAACTTGATAATATTTTATGATAATATTGATAATATAAATAATATAATAGCCAATAGGTATACACATTTGCGTTATATATATACGAGTATATATAAAAAATACTAATATTTACATTTATTTCTTTTGAATTGCGATGATACTGCTTACGCATATTGTTATAATATACTATTATATTATTAGATAGATGTATCGTATATTCACCAATTGACCAAAACTTGTTAACTTGTTAAATTATACCTATGGGTATATACACATATCTTCCAAATGTCCTATAGAAATCCACAGTGAACGAGAATGATGTTGTCCTTGAAATATTTGACAACTAAAAACCCATGGAGTATCAACTCATAAGAAGCTCGCCTAATATAAATACAAAACGAACAATTTATAATCACGTTATAATAACAAGTGTACAATATATGAGTTTTTGTTCAAATTGGTTATGGGCTGTGTAAAAACTCGCCGAACTATAATAGTTTACTGTTTAGATTCTTTTAGAATATCCAAGAATATGATGTTATTATGGAATTTAAATATCTATTTTGTTGATTGTGTGATCGTTTGGCCAAAATATTTTCCCAATTTAATTTTTCCGTAAAAGAAATATTCCCATAAATTTAATCTTCTCAAAAATAATATAATCCCAATTTAATTTTCCCCAAAACAAACATCACCAACAATTAAAAAAAAAAAAAAAAAAAAACAGATAACTTTCTAATGAAATAAAATAATGTATAATATTTTAAATTTGAATTAAATACTTACATATCATATATATTATTCAAATAAAATAAATATCAGTTTCTAATAATAAAAATTTTAATACCACCGTCGACCATATTAGTGTACCTACATTTCCAGACAACATAGAAAATATGTACCTATAAATTATTATTAAAAAAACATACCTATTAAAAGTAATATTATTTTAAATTTAATTGCAAAAACCACCACCCAACTATTTTTGTAACTTTTATTTTTTTCGAAAACTGCCAACAAAGACAAATTATATTCCAAAAAAATCACAATATTATCTGTGCTACATTAATATTTCCACATTACCTATTATACTATAATATAGAATTTACATAAGGAAAATGATTTTAAATTGATTAGTTAGAACATGCATATGTAATAATTTTCATGGTTAATTTAATGGTATGACTGACGTTTAATTTATAATTTGACAAACCTCAATTTTAACAATAACGGTTGTGATATAAATATACGAAAATATACGAAGTTAAAAACGATTTTTTTTGTTTTAATTAATTTATGACAAACTCTCGGAATTCCCCGTTTGATTAGAAATCAACGGTTAATATCAACTGATTTTCGGCATCTGATCGATAAATGTTGGTATAATATTCATGGATAGAAGTACCTACAAAATTTACATCATCAAAACAAATATTTGCAATTTCCTAAAATAGTTGGTAATACGTTGCGACAAATAATATGAATTATTATTATGTACCTACCTAATTGTTTGTCAAAGAAAAACTATTTCGAGCCTGTTTTTTTATTATTATTATTATTATTATAGTTAACGATGGGAGTGATAAAAAATAAATATTATGACAGTGAGTCACACTTATATATATATATACACTACCTAGTGGGTAATGGGTATAGGTACATTTTCCATTTATAGCTTTCCTTATGTTTTTTTTTTTATAAATAGTAAATTATATACCTTGGCTGTTTTATATATAGTTGATCACCTAAAATGTAATAATATATTATATAATATCACAATATTTTTAAACAGAATATCAAGGATCAAAAAAGTTTAAAGTACCAAAAATTGCATTTAAATTCTAAAAACTAAAAATGTACATAAATTCCTTTTAATATAAAACAGGTACCTAATTAGAAAAATGTAGACATTTATATTCAAATCCCTACTTATATTAGTTATAGTATCTATATGATGAATGTATTAATATCAAAAAAATAATATAATGTTGGAATGACTTTTATTTTCGTTATTCATATTATTACATTTAAAAAAGCAAAATAAAAATGTAATATTCTGAATTCAAACTTTAAACCTAATTTATAGCTTAGTTGGAATTTCGTATAGAAACACCTATACAGAAACAAATATTTATGAAAGTTAAAAGACCCTTATGAGTTTATATTATAAAATATAATTATGACTGTAAATTTAATTTTAATTTCGTTAATTATACATTTATAAGAACCTGCCAGAGAAACTGTTACAACTGAACGTATTACTTACTCTTAAAAATTAGATAATTATATTTCAGAGTTTCCCTAACTATGATTTAAGAAATAGTTAAAAGTAAAAATATAAACATCATTGTAAAATCACTAGCTCCCTAGCTCCAAACAGAACCTAAAATGATGATATTTTTAAAATAAATTGCCAGTTCCTAAATATCGTAATAATAATAATTGTAGGTAACTGCAATTACACTGAATAGTAAATCATATACGTATATCACAATTAATATTATTAGTCATTATAAAGAAATCAAAATACTTGTGAATTTATATACTTTCACATACTTACATTAACGTTTCAATATACCTACATTTTATATCATTGTGTGTATAAAATGTAATATTATTGAAACTAAACATTTATTTGCAAAACTAACCTATTTAATAATATAATATAGGTAGTCCCTGCAGTTTATAGGACTAAATTGGTTAGATTATAAATTTGTTTGGGACTTTTCTAGATAAATTGATTTCTATTATTAATTTTTACATTTAATTTAATATAAATCAAGTAATACATTATTTGTTGTAATATAATTGTTCTATAGCAATAGAGAAAGTCTGTATAACTATACAGTAGAACATCACGTTTCGATTTTTTTTCTAAAAATACCCGATAGTTATTTTGCAATATACCAAAAATAAACAATTGTATGATTTCCAAAAAATCATCATTTAATAATTATATTGTATATTTACGTTATGTTGTATATTTGTTCATATTTATATGTATTTTTAAAAAACATTTTTCAGATCTCAGTCGTATTCTGTCCAGTTACCCGGAGATTTCGTCTGTGAAGATTGTACCATAAGATTACTGCGAGAAGCCTTAGAATGGGGCAACAGCTATAGATTTTGGTCATGCGCAGATGTAGACATCAAAACTAGTAATTATTTACTTATTATATCATATTTCATAACTATTCACTATAGGTACATATAAAAGTAATTTAAGGGTGTATACTTAATTCAATAGCCGACGTAAAATTTCGTATTCGTTCGTGAACAAATAATAATCATGAAAATAATATACCTAGTAAATTATTGAAATTTGTCGCATCATTGAAGTTATACTTATACCTATGTTATTATAATATACAGTAACGATTTTTAATCCCATTTAAGTTTCAATCAAATTTATTTCTATTTACGGTTTTAATAATAACAATATGTTGATAAAATACAGAATAGTGTATATATTATTAATTATTATCGTATACTTATATTTTTATCTTTATATATGCTTACTCTTTACATCTTTATATACTTTTTATGATTATCATGTTTTATCGTTAATAATTTGTTTTATTACTAAACCTATTATTTTAAATATAGATCAAATTCATTATCATTATACTTGTCTGTATTAGAGAAAAATTACCGCGAAGACTGCAGTGGCAAAGGTCGTTACACGGTTTCGAAATGCCGATGCGAAAGACTTTACTATGGCCCTAGATGTCAGTATAAAGATGAATGTATTGAAGACATCGATTGTGGTGATCAAGGCAGATGCATAGATGTCCACGCAACTTCTGCTCCTAGAAAACAATGTTACTGCGAGCCTGGATGGTTTGGTCCAGCGTGCACCAAACGTAAGTACCTATAAAGTACAATATTGTATTATCTGTTTGTTTATCATTGTTATCTGTAAAAATGATTTCTATACACATTTGGCGAAGAGATAGTGGAAGTAATTTGACAGTTGTTACAATTTTAAATAATATAATGCCGTAACATTTTAACAGACATTACGGATCTGAGAATTGACATAGACATGAAGGGAAAAAATATTACTTAACTTTAAAAATATATTATCATATTTATGTAACATGTGCAAATTGATTCTATTGTGTATACGTCAGGTGGCAGAGCATTATATATCATTTCTTTATCGAAATTTATTAATGCTATTACTATGTGTACATGTACACTGCTCATGTGTGTTTATCAAGTGAAAGCCTTAATATGAGTATTGAGTAGCATATTATATATACGAGTACCTATATATAACTATATATTGGTGACACGTGTAAGTTTTATTTTATTGCTTTTCAGGTTCTTCATTGAAATCAAATGAAATTGATATAAGCAACCACAGATTCAAAGAACTTTCAAAGGATTTCCATTTATATTGGAAATTATTTAAAGAAGAAGGCGAAATTGAAATCGTGTTAAAAGCTAACGGCACTAGTTACTTAGGATTAGGTTGGAGACCAAAAGATTTGACTGCAGAGTGTAAGAATTTCCCAGCATTAGCAGACTTGCCAGGTGCAAAAGCCGTAGCAGCAGTGCCTAAACCAGAACCTGAACCAAAAAGTGAACCAGAACCAAAAAGTGAACCAGAACCTAAAAGTGAACCTGAACCGAAAAGCGAACCGGAACCAAAGAGTGAACCAGAACCTAAGAGTGAACCAGAACCTAAGAGTGAACCTGAACCTAAGAGTGAACCAGAACCTAAAAGCGAACCAGAGCCAAAGAGTGAACCAGAGCCAAAAAGCGAACCAGAGCCGAAAAGTGAGCCCGAACCAAAGAGTGAACCTGAACCTACGAGCGAACCCGAACCTAAAAGTGAACCTGAACCCAAGAGCGAACCCGAACCAAAAAGTGAACCTGAACCAAAAAGTGAACCCGAACCAAAGAGTGAACCTGAACCAAAGAGTGAGCCAGAACCTAAAAGTGAACCAGAATCAAAAATATCTCCAGGACATAAATCAAGTAGTAAACCTGAACCCGAACCCGAGGCGAGTGCGGAACCATCACCAGAACCTACGACTTCATCAACATCAACAACTACTGTTGCTAGTTCAACTCGACCAAAACCATCATTTTTCCGAACCAGAGGTCGATTGCCGAAGCCAAAAACTACTGAAGAACCAGAAGCTGCAGCATCAACTAGCACACCACTAAGAAATAATGGAAGGCCAAGTAAGTTGCTGATTAGTAATTTATCAACAAACATATTATCATATTATATTTGCTGAACAATGAGAAATTAAAAGAATTTCAATTTTTTATAACGATTAAAACTTCTTAATTTATTGCTGATTACTTTGTACAACCAATAACTACATTTTAGCGTTAGCTGAGTATGATTTTAATTATATTTATTTATATTATGCAGTTTTCATTATAATATAAACAATAATATTTACAACAATAAATAAAATATACATATTGAAAACTAAAAGTAATTTAGTGTTTATGTAATTATTTTATAGCATTTGCCCAATTAAGAGAAAAAAGAAGAGCGTCGACTCCAAATGGTAAGTTATTAATGAAATATTAATATCTGATGATTACAAAATGTTATGTTTAAATTATAAAAACATTTAGAACCACAACCAGAATCAGAGCCAGAGCCAGAACCAAAGTCGAAAGATCAAGGAGGTCATAACCACCACGATCACTCATCTCATGATCACGACCACAACCACGATCACTCTTCTCATGATCACGACCATAACCACGATCATCATCATCATCATACTCACGATCATGAACATCACCATGAAGCTCCTGCAAAAAAAGGTAAACACATTTATATTTCCATTATATACTAAAGTATTATTTATTAATCGTAAATATGTACATTTTATAATTATTATTTTATATTATAACACGTTTATAATTAATTATAAATTCAAATACATATTTTATTAAATATTTTAGAAATGAAACTGAATACGTATACACCAAAAGCCGATTTCAATGGAATGGATTGCACTGATTTAGTAATTGGATCTGCTCGGGGTTCATCCAGTAGAGTATGGGATTATTACACAAGGGACAGGTATGTTATTTATAACTTCAAGGTGATTTTTTTGGGTAAAATAATGAAAAAAATGTTTTTAACTAGATCAACACCACGTGTGGACAGCTATTGGGGCGGAAAGAACGATTTAATTGCCGCAGTTGGATTTGAAAAAGACGGAGTTACAACTATTGCTTTTAGAAAGAAAATTAAAGGTGACTTATTTTTCAATTATTCTATTTATTTATTATTTATTTAAAATAAATAATATAATTTATTTATTACATTATTTCTGTGACTCTAATAAATTATTATATTATTATAGCCACCGAACCTACCGATCATTCGATTGTAGATGAAGTTATGCACGTTATTTGGGCTAAGGGTCAAGAACCCAAAAATTATCAACATTCACCGAAATCTGGTCTAGAAAAAGACGTTTCTCTTGTAAAAGATTTTTACAAGCAAGATGAACTTAAATATCACGGTCATGGAACCCAACGTGGAGTTGTGTCTATTAACTTTTTCAGTAAGTGAATAATTAAAAAATTACCAACACATAATATTAATATAATATTATAACGAATAAAATATAAATATGGAAAAATTTCCATATTAATGAAATTGTTATAGTCAAAGATTGTTTACTTCTAAACTTCTTTGTAGGATAATGTAAAAAATTATTCAATTTTATAGCGCACTATTATAGTTATATTTTATTTCCTAATAGTTAATTATCCAACTTATAATAGTTTAAAACTCAGTAAAATGTTAATTTTCAACTGTTTATACATATCGTTGTGTTAATTTAACAATACTATCGATCCTATTTATAAAAGATTTCTTTGAATTTTAATGGATATAAGTGATACCTATATTCTATGATTAAGATTATATGCATAATATACGCCATTTATTCCACGTATGCTATATTTTCATTAATAGCAAACTCTTGTCGCTTCTCTCTCCTAGATGAACCCGAACAACAGCAAGCTGTCGATGAGCAAGAGGTGACAAATACAGCCAATGATCCTCAAACAAATAGCAAAACATCCGTCCATCAAGTAACCACACCAACACCTAGCAATTGTTACGGTCAGTGGTCGACTCCTAAACATTGTAATGTGACTGCCGGAAAATGTGAGTACCACGTTGTTTGGACATATTCGTCTAAGACCGATTACATGCGATTCACAATCACCACAACTCACACAAACACATGGACTGGTATCGGTTTTTCGGATGATCACAAAATGGTAAGTACACCGCAACTACGCAGATTCATATACGTCAATAGGAATATTATTATATGTTTGTTGGAAGCATATAATTATTCAAAAAGCCGTCAATATAATATACGACGATATTGTACCTACAGTTATATTTCGAATTTAGGTTAAATTTTTGTTTAGAGATCGTTTGAATTTTGTCATTTTATAGAGCCAAACCGATGCTATAATCGGATGGGTGGATAAAGCTGGAAGACCGTTCCTCATGGACACGTGGATAAATGGATATACAGCTCCGCAATTGGACTCTTCTCAAGATTTAAGTAACATTACTGGTAACACTGTCGATGGATTAACAACGTTGAGTTTTATGAGAAAACGGTCTACAGGAGATACCAAAGTAATTCATTTATATGTTTGAAAAAGCAACGACTTTTGAAATTAATATTTCTAGCCTTTAATAAAACCTATACTTTGAGACAGATTTCTCATAAACAAGTATATGATTGGATTGTGGTTTTACTGTTTATAGGATATGATTTTTACGGATGAAAAATGTTTGTATTTAACGTTTATTGTGAAAGGAGGTGGTTACAATCCTGTAAATAAAAAATTGAAAAAACACGAACTGGTACCAATGTTTTCGAATGATAGAGTGTGCATAAAATCATGCGGAGCTGGTAAATTCAAAAACTATAATAATATTATACAATTATTTTTTAAATATACTTATTTTTAGAAGAAGATTGGGAATCGGTAACCACCACAACAGCGCCAAAGGCTGCATTTAATATCGCTATTAAATTGGTGAAATTAGGCGAAAACTTTGTTGTACCTCCAGCTGGTTCTCCCGATTTTGACACTCTAGCTAATACGGTCACAAGTGGTTTCAAGAAAACCTTAACTAAATTACCAGAATTCTACAAGATCAGCGTTGATGAATTTGCTCAGTATGTATATCTAAAGACTATTGCACGATTGATATTAATATACTTACTTTAAATATAATACTACTCGTATTATATGTGTACACATTTACAGTGTTCTTTATCATATTTTTTTTTTCTATAAATTAATTTCACTCAACAAAATTAGTCTGAATAAGGTTTTAGCTAAGGTATGAATTAAAAAAATTAATTAAGAATCCTTGATTTGATTTTTTTTATTCATTTTTCAAAATGTAATATTCATGTATAATTATATATATTATATAATTATTTGTGTTACAGAGAAAATGATAATGTAGTCGCTAAAATGAGTGTCGAATTAGACGAGAGCGGTGGCGGATCACGTGGTCGTGCGTTAGGCACAGATGAAGGTGCGGAGCAATTGGAACGCGTTTTAAGGAGCACCGTAAATAGCGGTCACGTGGGTGCTTTGTCACTAGACCCTAAATATTTCGTCTTCGAGGCGGCGCCACGTAAGTGTTTTAAAATAATTAAATTTAATTTTAAAATATAATTAAATTAAATGAAAAATAATTGCTTCTTAAATTCACACATCGTTTCTGAAGACACTGCTAGGATCTCGGAATCACTGAATTTTTGTTAAATAATTCACTTCATACTTCTATTATCCATTGATTTATCCCTAATCCCTTATCTCCATTTTTGACTTATCATAAAAATATTCTTAAAATATTGCCTTAATAATTTATGATTAAATTGATGAAAATACCTCCCATCAGATAGGTACCATAATTTAAAGCTATGAAACTATCTAAATAATAATTTATTTTTAACAATTTTTTTAATTCAAACATACAAAATATTCACACTAATCTCATGTAACTCATTATTAACCATTCTCTCCTCTCTGCGCTCATTATACCTAACATACCACACCATATATAGCAGTCCTTAAATTTACGACAAATTTAAAATTCTCTTTGATTCAGCATAATTCCTTCTCAAATTTAATCGATTTTCTTAATTTACTATTCAATTCACAGTCTATTCTCTTTTCTTCATAGTATTCCTATACTGTGAATATACCTATATATAGGTATAAGTATACCTATACTACCCATAGGTCCCATCTACCATATGTTTCTTTTGCCATTTTAACTCGTGATTTTTTATATAAATTTTTATTTAAAAAAACCATGAATATACGATTATGTATCATCTAAAATAGTTCTCTAACTATTTTAGACTCTTTCCCAATAGCATTATTACCTACGTATTTTATAAAATAAAACAATACATCTATAACAAAATTGCAACGTATTACTATTATTAAAATCCTTAAGATGATGTTACACTCGCATTTGTTGTCTCTGTCTATCTAACAGATAATATAGCAAAATCACACTACTCAGAATTAAAATGTTGGTGTTTAGGTTAAATGTAGAGTATAAACACCTATTACAAAATTTAAAGCGAGGAATATTTTCGAGTGAACCTCATGGGCATTTTGTAAAATATCGTCTAACGAAAAAGTTAAAGCTATTTAAAAATATCAAAAACTAAAAATGCCGTAACTTTTTTTTCTGACAATATTTTACAAAAAGCCCATGAGGTTCACTCGAA
>JAIPRL010001797.1:0-73091 GCA_025469235.1 Pemphigus obesinymphae | reverse complement strand
GATATTACAATGTCTTATCAATAACAGTGATAACATTGTTTTCCGCCAGCTCTGTAGTAAGATAAGAAAGTTGGATAGAAAAAGAACAAAGGAATTTTGCCAAGTTTCCCTACTTATATCTTCTATATCGTGCCGGTAAGCTGATACGGTCCGGCGGGGACGACGGGAAATAAAACAGCTGTGTCGACGACGACTGCTGTGAACAAATGACGCTATTGGGCGCTAGGATCGCGCATATTCGTGCAAAACGTATTCTGTACCAAACAATGTTTTTTTTTTTTGCTGTTTCTGCATCTATGCCTTCTCTTTTCCTCTTATGTATGTAGCATCCTTTTGGCCAGTGATGGTAATTCAAGGATTCAGAATGGGATGAAATATTTCGATTTTACGGTTATGGGTTTGAAAACGGTTTCGGGTTTGGAAATGGTTTAAATTTTTAACAATGTATAGGTTTTTATTAAACAGTAATACACGTTGTGAGAGTGAAGATAAAAAAGTGTACCCTCAACCAGTTGCCTGACTATGAAAAAATTGAAAAATCGAGTTTGGTCTAAAGTCAACAGAAATTAACGAGTTTAGAGAGACCAATATGTGTATTGTGTAGGAAAATTTTATTACCAGAATCCATGTTACCATATAAATTGATGTATCATGTAGAAGCTAATAACAAGTACATGGTAGGAAAATCTGATGGTTTCTTTGATAGGAAGTTGATAGAACTGAAATAGAAAAAAAATATTTTTCAAGAATGTATCAATACCAAACAATGCTTTGGTGGTATCTTATAAGGTGGCTTATAGAATCACGAAATGAAAGAAACTCCATACTATTGCAAAGAAACTTATTCTAGCGGCTGCTGTAGATATGGTGAACATTATGGTTGATGAATCGGCCGGGGAAACTGTTTTCAAAATCACCTTTGTCCAATAATACTATGGGTCGCAGAATATACTAAATAGTGATAGATCTCAATAATAAATTAATTGAAAATATCAAAGTTAGTTGATGAGGTCACGGAGAATAATAAGCGTGCTAATTTGATATGCTATGTACGGTTCATAGCTGGTAATGGTAAATATATGTACATAAAATGGTACATTTTATAAAAATATCACTGCAAAAGAATGTGTGCGAGATACTTGATAATTTTTTGTCTGAAAATATTTTGAATCGGACTAAATGCAATGGTATTTGTACTGACTGCGTTCAATGTCTGGCTATTATTTAGGATTAGAAGCATATATTCGAAGAAAAGCTCCTAATTTACTGGGGATCCATTGTACATATTATTCACAAGCAAGCGCTTGCGTCAAAATATCTGAGAGTGTTACACTGAACCAGATCTTAGAATGCATAGTGATTGTAGTCAATTTTATAAAAACTTGTTCAATAAAGTCAAGGGTTTAAAAAAAAAAAAAAAAAAAATGTGAAGATATGGAAGCGGAAAACATAATTTTATTGTACTACAGCAGTATAACATAGCTCTCTCGTGATTATGATTTATCACGTACATTTGAACTGCGACAAGAAATTTATATTTTCCTTAAAGAAGGACACAAAAATGCCAATGATTTTGCCGACGCAGATTTTTTAATGAAATTAGAACACTTACGAAATATTTTTGATGAACTGAATGCTTTGAATCTCTTTTTGCAGGAAAAATTATATACCTTT
Organism: Pemphigus obesinymphae; assembly: GCA_025469235.1. Taxonomy (NCBI): domain Eukaryota; kingdom Metazoa; phylum Arthropoda; class Insecta; order Hemiptera; family Aphididae; genus Pemphigus; species Pemphigus obesinymphae. Next base: position 71,417 of record JAIPRL010001797.1, on the reverse strand, counting down.
TGAAGTCGATAAAAAGTGATCTGCAAGCTCATTTAATATTAACAGAAAAAAAATAAAAATACAATATTACAATAATTATAATAATAATTAAATTAATGAATTTGTGCAATAATGCAGTTGATTGACTTGTTTATTATGTGCATATTATAATTTTAAATTTTTTTTGGTGTTTATTTATTTTTATAATTAATCATGCTATGACTTGAGGAAGACGCACTGAGAACTTTAATTCAGAAAGGGCGCTTCGAATTTTACTGTAAAAATATTTTAAATTATTATTATTTTAAATTAATAAGTATATAATATATCATTTATGTATAAAATATTTTTAAATAGGAAAAATTAAAACTAGTATAATACATATAGAATTAATTTAATATATTTTATACAATTATTGATGTAGTAAAACAAATGCTATTTATTTGATTTCTATGTGATTTCTATGACTAACCTGGAGATTCATGTAGCCCTTACGTCTTTCCTGGTAATATTTAATCACTGTTAATATTTAACTTGAAAATAATATTAAAATAGTATCATAAATATTAAAAGATATTACAGATGGTAAAAAAAAAAATTTGACCAGAAGACCTGATTCATTCAATACTAGTCATTTTTTGGTAGCAAATTATAATAAGAAGGTACTTTAAGGAGGTAATATTTTACAGTTATTTTTCATAGTTATTTAGTTCAGTCAATACACTGAGGGCGAATGATTCTTATGAGTTAATCAAAGTTCAAATATAATATAATATAACCAAAATTTATTTTTATATTAATTTAACATTTATTTTCGTATTTACTATACGATTATAATGTATTAGATATCTACAATTATTTATAGATTTCATTTTACACAATTTTTTTTAGAAATGTAAAAACACTAAAACATTTAATATTAAATACTAAATACAATACAACATACAAATCACAATTATTCACAATTAATAATAAATAATAATTAATTCCACAAAAACTTTTAAATTTAAATTGGGCAAAGACACTTAGTGACACAAAAATATCGGAATTTTTTTCAATTTTACAAGTTTGTAAAAGGTTTAAACATCCCGTCATGGCCACTTAGACTTACCCATATTTTTGAATACCTGCACACGCGTTGGAACACTGCGGAGTTTGGTGACCTCGTTCGCTCAGCGGCTACAGGCTCAAGGTGTGCGAGAGAGACACTATATGGGGTCCTGGCGCATTGTGTCTGCGTGATAACGACAATTATTATTATTATTATTATGTACATCGTGTGTATATATTTCTGTACTTTATGTTTTAATATTATTATATACTAGTGTGTAATATGTACCAACAAAATCTAAAATCCATCTGTTGTCGACGGGCGAGTTAATAATAAAAAGAGATTTATCCAAATCAGTCAAGTTAAACGTTAGTCTAAGAGTTTCCAGTTAGCAGTAAATAGAAAGGTAAACTTCAACGTGTTTAAACGTTCAAATGTTTATAGTTGAAATGAAAAACAATTGTCAACTTAATTTGATTATTAAAAAAAAAGTTAAATTTTAAAGTAGTGAAAATAGTAACTGCAAGAAATATGAAATGTGGACTTTGATTCTTTTGCTTTTTTCAATATACCTAACTAAAATATTTTGAGTATCATGTATACTGTATATACATAATGTATGATATATATAATATATAATAGGGAAATGATTCTAAAAATTAAAAAAAAAAAATCGTTTATTTATTATATTAACGAAATTCTTTTAATGTATTATATAGTTATTGTTAAGGCTTAAAATGGTAAAAATAGCAAGGGGAACTGTGGATTTATTTACCATTTTAAGTGTATTCTTGCAGAAAAGATGTTAAAAATGTCTACAAGATTTGAAAATGCTTTGACTATTTAGATTTTTACTGTGATTGAAAACTTTAAATTTGTATCGTAAAAGTTAACTTTAAAGAAAAAAATAATATATAATAATAAAATGTAAAAACTTATCTACCTTTTTTTTCTTTAATTTATTCTTTGTTGTAAGTTATAATATCCGAGAAAACTCTAGGATATGTTTTTTCCTCCAGAAATAATCAAATTGTACATAGTTTTTTTTTAAATATGTTATATAATCTTATATTATATTAATATTTTTTTAAAACTTGTTAAAATTAGACGCATAATGGTCTATTTTACAATTCTGCATCAAAACCATTTAAAATATTATTTTGATATTTTAGTTGGTAAATATGTACTAACCAGTAGTAGTTCAGAGTTGAGATTGAAATGTTTAAAAATTATTCAACCGATTGTGAAAATATTGATTATATTTTAATTATTTCATGAATAAGTTCTCGTTTGTTAAAAATCATCAATAAATATTGTAGTTATAATAATGTTTAGATAAAAACCAAACCCTGGAAAATAGTCTGTAAAAACATTACTTTTAGTACTTCAAACATTATAATGACAGAATATTTTCTATTGTAGACAAATAATTTTTACATAAAAAGCTGAAAATATTTTGATGAGTTTTGTCAGAGCTATTTTTGTTTAATGTAAATATTGATTTTAAGTTCCTATACATAATATATCCCCGCTGTGTCTGTCCGTTGGCCCATTCTTACAATTTGTTTCAATAGTTATTAAGAAGCAGTATTAAAGTATTATGGGGCTGTGGTGGAGCAGATTTTCTGGGACTCCTAATTCAAGACTTGGTATTTTTGCAGATGGCACATTTCACAAGAAAAAAAAAGTTTATCGAAATGGTGAAGGCCCCATTAAAAAGAAAAATCAGAAAAGAAAGAAAAAACAAGGAAATAAGCAAAACAATTTTTTTGAAATGGTATACATTTTTCAGTTGATGATTAATTGGGTCTCTTACATATTACATGACTGAGGGACATCTGTTCAATGCAACCTCTCTAAATCGACCACTACTAGAAAGATTGTTGATTTGACAATTGACTGTTTTACAATTTGTTGTTAATTTATAGTTTCTAAGGAGTTAATGTTCGCCTGTCTGTCCTTACAACTTACCAATATCAATATTTACAATTTTTATTCGTTATAATAAATTTCAATATAGAATGTGTATTGACTTCTGGGTGAAAAATGTTATAAATAAAATATATATTCATAAACAAAATTATTTTAAAAAATATTATAGTATTAGTTAATTTTTAAAATAAAAAATTAACTAAAAGATACGAATAGAAACCGGAAATTTAGAATGCTCACAGAATGGAATTTTCCTAATTTAGTTTTTTTTATATGCTACATATAAGAAAATGCGTACTTTTTCTTTTTCATTGATTAACCACCAACTGTATGTAACACACTCAAAATTTACATGAATATACTACGAAAAAAAGAATGCTGGATATCCTGGTCGGATTCGCTAACAACGTCGAGCTCATAGTTAACGCATACAACGCGAAACTATTTAAGTTAATTAAGATGTAGGAAGCACGTCTTGGACCTAGCAGTGGGAAAAACAGAAGACTTAGTCATAACAAAGAAAAGGGTTTACCACCATCTGGTCATCATGGTCATCACGGCAAGTGCCAATAAAGCGCTTTATCAGATACCTTGGAGTCGAGCCGGACACGAAGCTCTCCTATGGACACCACATTGCAAAATCAGCACATAGCGTGACACAGGTGGCAAACGCATTGGTGCGCATAATGCTCAACTTAAGGGGGCTCAAGCTAACGCAGCTGATCGCTACTCTTGTCGGTTGTCCGCAGTAAGCTTTTTTATACAGCTCTGGTGTGGGCCAATGGCGGACTCAAGATGGCCAAGAACACCAAAACGTTATCAACAGAGCACACAGACTGGTGGCTTTGGGTATCACCAGATGTTACAGGACGATATTGGATATGATTTCCGTTATACTGGCAGGAACTCTCCCCTCCTATTGACCTCATGGCGACAGAAAAACTCAGATTGGCGACAACGCGTATGTCAGCGGAAGACCGTCCGATTACTTCAAAGGTCGTGTGGAAGCAGGAAATGGTGACCACATCGCGTAAATGGTAGGAAGAGTGATCAAAGAAGCATGGACGAGGCAGCTGCTTCTAAACGTAAACAGGTGGTGCCGGAGACTCGGCTGAATTCTGGTGACATTACATCTCACTTGGGTAATTGTAAGACACGGCTGTTTCCGTCAGTACCTTTTAAAAACGAGGAGGGCGTTGACAATCATCTGTGTATACTGTGCTGCCGTGCTGAGTGACATGGCCAAGCACACGCTCATTGTCCGCTACCATTGGATAGACAATAAACACAACTGGATGCTGTACTCAAAAGGGAACTGAAGCCCAAAGATGTGGATGACCTCCTGTGTGGGTCGGCTTTGAACTCCCTCCTACACGACGCTCGGCAAGTTAGAAGACTGCTGGCTGAGGCCCAGAGTTACCAATCTACTCGGATCGGAATGATTGATGCTATTCTGAAGGCAAAGGAGGAGGATGATCAGACCCAGCAAGTTCTATATGGCAAGATCTAGATGAGCTGAGACAGGTGAACCGGCCGGGAATACTGGCACGAACGAGATTCCAAGGTTGATGAGTTGAGTGAACCGGGCCATGAAGGTCCAACCGAACGGAAGCTCTAAGCTGGGTTCTCTATTAAATGTACTGAAAATAGGCGTAGTGAAACAAATATATTTCGATGAATTTGCATTTTCTTAGAATTATGTATATTATGTAAGTTGTATATTGTACGAATGATATGTTTTGATTTACGTCAATAAACGATATTGGCATCTCGGCAGTAATAGGAATAATCTCCAAGGCATTGTCGGTTCAAAATAAGAGTAAGATATCTCAATAAGACGTCATACACTTTAGGCATGATTGATTTGACTCTCGATTTGCTGTCGGGAATTTTTGAAATTTTTTTTTTATGCACATTTTTTCACGTATAATGGGGCTGAATCGGGTATTTCAATTTTATTCTTGTTTAGATAAGTTGTGGGAAATCCAATTTTGGATTAACAAAGGATAGAACATCTGGAGAACACCGGAATTTTTGTAGGAATACCAATTTTCTTACCAACACTACTTTTTGGGAGTCTTTTGGTAAACTTTGGGATTGAATTGTGTTATTGAGGTAATGCCGACTAGTTATTGGTAAATACTTAGACACTGATAATTTTTCAATGAAAAACTTGCATTAGAATTTTTATTTTATAAACTTATAAACATATTATAAATACGAAATAAAAAACAAATTTTAGCTAACAACATTATCTAGCGACTGACGTAGTCAGTTTTTTTTTTTTTATAATATTCATTTTTATACATTTTATGAGCTGTTAAAGTGTCGATTGTTTTTGTTTTTTTTAAGAGCCCATGAAATATGTATAAATAAATATTTTATAAATCAGCTACTTTAGACGCTAGATAATTTTGTTCTTTATAATTTATTTTTATTTCATTTCAATATAATATTCTAGTTGATAAAAATGAAAATTCCATAAACATGGTTTTTAACAAATATCTTGATTTCACAACAATTAAAAATGGTATTGACACTAGACTATTTATGAATTACTTAAAAAAAATATTTAAATATTTTCAAATTGTTGGTTTTTCATTTTTCTTGAAATGTCATAAAAATTATCTTAAATACCTAATATTAGATTAATTTATATATTAGTATATTACTAATACTATAGTTTTCAATGACATTTTCCTGTACGATTATATATTATAGTAATTTATTAATTTAATAATTTATTATTAATTATTTATTATTCTGTTTATATGTAGCTTAATAATTAGATAATAGCAGTGTAAATATAATGTATCCAAGTGTCAGACTATAATGTGTGAATGAAATCCAATCATGTCTAATTTTAATTAAACAATTTATGGGTCTACTGTCATGCGTACCTACGACTAATTTGATGGTTGACTTGGCTTCGTTTATCTATTAATTTATATCCTTGAATGCAAATTGAAGATATTTGTTGTAGGGCACTTAAACTTTTTTTGCTTTTTTTGCGAGAATTGTACGTATTTTTAAGTTTTCTGTTTCTGTGAAATCTCTTTATTATGCCCTTTGTCAGGCCCATACTAGAATATGACTATGTTCTTTGATATTCTTATACTTATACGCGAGACTTGATAATGATTGAGCGAGTTCAAAGAAGTTCTTACGGTATGCTTCCTTTGTATTCAAAGTTTCTTGTCCTCTCCATGATTATACACATATTATCATAGTATTTTTTCTGAACTATCTAGCTTTATTGTTCATAGGCGATTATCTAGTAGCCAGTTCCTTGCTAGTTTATTGACTAACTTTATAGATTCTCCATCGTTGCTGGCTGGAATTCTTTTCAGGATTACCGTACGGAAAACTAGGAATACTGCTCTTTTTGGTCTCCCTATTCTATCCTCTAACTATCTCCCAAATTCTCTTCTTATTTATCTTATGTGTCGCTATTGAGGACTTATAGTTTGATTTTTAAGACAATTAAAGTAGTTATAAGTTATAAATATTTCCTGATAAGTTACTTTTTCTTAGTATTATTGTCTGTTTAATATTGTTACTATTATGCTACTTATTATGTTGTTATATGTAATTACGTGAAACCGTAACTTTAAAGATACTCATAAGTCACATTTAAAAGACCTCGGTGAAATTTAGATTTTTTCGAATTTGATTAAATATTTTTATAGTATAGTCTAGACCTACTATAAAAATATAATGTCGATGACAGATAACTTATTTTTAATCATTACGAAAATTATATCAAATAGGTAAATTGTAAATTGTGTGAAAAATGCTTGTATATTTTGGTCATTTAATAAACTTCACCACACATTTGGACTTATCCCGCGATACACCAGTGTGTCGCGACATAGTTGTTGAGAAACACTCGTATAGACTATATAGTATAGGCTCACATTGAATACCAAATATCATAATATAGGCAAAGTATCTTTATGGATGCAAACTTTAAATTCTGAGTTTTTAGCAATGTATCTTTAAAGGTATAAATGTTAAATAGTGGGGAAAGCTGCGTTGTTATTATGTTATAATTAATATACAACAATTGCAGGAATATAATTTTTAAGTATAAAGTCATAAAATATAAATATAGATGATAATTCTTTAATTATTCTCGAGTAAAAATGCTTTATAGCTTTCAAACTTTGTAGTTCAATTTTACACATATCAAGAGCTGTTGAACTATACTCTAACAATGTTAAAAAAAAGTATAAATATTATTATTCTTTTATCTTAAATGTATGTTATAAGATTGTTGGAACCCAATATAAATTCAATTCGTATTACTTTGTTGATTTGCATGTTGGTGTTAATAAATAAAGTTTTAAATCGATGTATTTTTAAGGTTACTAGTGTACTGCAATGCCAAGTTTATGGTTAATAATATTCATGAATCATGATCATGACGGTTAATGTCGAAATTTGGCTAATGTTAATCATTATCAAACATTGTTAACAATAATCATACCATGTACACCTAGGCAATAATAATATATAAGTATGATAGAAATCCGGTTACTAGGTGGACTATACGACGACGCGGCTATTACGAAACGCGTTAATTATTAGTTATTATTTTTATAGCGACTAACTATGATTATTATTATTATTATTTAATTTTAAATTAATTATTTAATAATATTAAACTCTTTGCCCCATATGTATTTTGTATATTATACACATACTGTTTACCTAAACCATGGTCACAGAACTCGATATATACGGAATGTTTTATAGGAAAACGAGAAACACTTTTATTATAATATACATGAAATACCTTGAGTTGGCTGAGTTTTCCATTATTTTCGAAGAGATTTCTATTTGAACAGTTTTCTTTTATTTTTAGCCTTTACCTACATTTATCCACATAAAAGTTTAACAATTCGACTATACATAAACATTTTAAGAATGAAAGAGATAAAATGAAAAATTACAGTGGGATATTGAGAGTAAAGTATATAAGAAGTTTATTACCAAAAAAATAATAATCAAGATGAGAAAGACAAAACCGGATTTTTTGATGAGAATGTGACCACATTATGATTATCCTTTATTTTTTGTAAACTATAACTGATATTTAATAAATTAAAAAGTAGATGAATATAATATTTTTAGTGGAACCTATCTTATGCCAATATTATTTTATATATATATGCATTGCCGTGTCCAGACTTTCTTAGCGGGTCATGCACTCACCTCCCCCCTCCTGTCCCACTAAAAAAAAAGGTCAAAATTTTTCTTATTATCATTTTTCTCTCATAACCAAATAATAAATTGTTTCAAAATTCAAAGTACTAAATTCTGAATATATAAAAATGAAAAACATTAGTGACTCGAGTCTTTCATGAGCCATTGTACTGCAAAAAGTTTTGTTTTCACGATGGTCAATTTTGAACATGCACATTCGCACGAACTACAGCTAGTCACAGGAATGGTGGTGAAAAGTATTATTATATTATAAAAATAAACAAAAATTTGTTCTATCATTTGTAATTAGGAAATTAATTCAATTATTAATCGTCTTAGAAATTATAGCTGTTAATTTATCAATGAAATTTAAAATAAGGTGCACTTCATTCGTTGGATGGAAGCACTTATCGGATAGGATACCTACCTACTCTTGGTGGATATATTGCATTTGAAAGCAATGATAAGTCATTGAACTTGAAAAAAATGATTTTGAGTGCAGCCTCGGTATACTTTACATAACTATTAATATTAATGATATTTTCAGTAAATTTAACATTATATTAAAAGAGTAATTGTAGAAAAAATAAACATCCTTGGAAAACCACTAGTTCGCTCACTACGCTCAAAATCTAAAATACTTTTTTCCCGATAATATTTTAAATTTAGTTAAACAATTAAAGTAATGCACAACTAAAGTTACATAAAATTTTTTTACGTATTAAAATCTAATTTTACCAACTATTTGGACTTAAATACCTCAAAATTGATAATTTTGTTGAAAAAATTTAAATGACTATAAAAAAAATTGTGACTATAGATTTTTAAATTTAATTAGAGTAAAGTATATTTAACGTTGTATAAAATGTTCAGGTCTTAAAACCCAAAATTACCCCTTTTAGAACGTAGAAACCTCAAAATCTAAAATTTCTATAAATAGCCCACAATTCAAAATTTTTTTAATTAACGTGACTATATTACTAAATTAAATATTTGATGTAAATTTCAAGATTTTAAAGTTATTATTTTCAAAATTACGTAGAAATGAAAAATCTCGATTTGACAAAATTGTATTTTTGCTGTTTTTTCGTCATTTTTGGGTAATTTTTCCTTACGCATTGAAAAAATAAAATTTATAATAGTAGGTATAATTTATATTAGCCACAGATATTAAATAAAACAATAAATTCATGACAAAATAACCTAACATAAAATAAATGTTGTCATGAATATATTATTAATACAGCACAGAACATAGTAATTCAGACAAAATTTAAATTTGCTGCTGATTTTGCAGGTCGTGCCTGTGTATGATAGAAACGACACGTAGACACGCCTATGTATATATGATATAAAAAAATGTATTCAGAAAAAAATCACTATCGGTTAGTGCAATCACCTGCAGTTACTCCTTAATATTTTCTTGTTTAAAAACATTTTTTTTTTTTTATATATATATATATATATATATATATAATTGGATAAATACAATACACATATAGTCTTAAAAATATTAAATATGTATATACATATATTATATATTATAAAATATTGTAATTTTAATATTTGTATAAACCAACTGATGTAGTAGGTACTCCAAAAAAAAGTATCGAGATCCAAATTATATTAAATTTTAATTTGGTGATGCTATATATACTCAGATTCAATAAACTATGAACTATAAAATGTATGATTGATTACTGCACCAATCGTCATTTTTATAAGGAGGTTAAATAGTTTATTCGGTGCAATAATCGACTAGTAATACAAAATTGTTGTATAGAATTTTAACAATTAGTGCTATGTGCAAAATGTATTTATTTTATTTCACTTTATTTTTTAATGATATTTAAGTTTTAAAAAAATTCCAAAATAGATTTATTTTTTCGTAGGTTTACTATATTTTGAATCACATATAATATATAAGTCCTTACGCTATATTATGTACAGGATAAATTGACTAAAGAGAAAAAATAGACATTTGGACTAGAAAAGTTATAGTTTTAACTTTTAATATATAAATTGAACTATAAACTCATTTTAAATTTGACTATTTTTCAATTGTAAAAATTGCATGTATACCAATGTAATCATGATGATTTCCTATATAACGTAACTGTGAATCCAATACTGCAATAGATAAGAAGATTTTGTTATTAATAAAATAATATAATTTACTGTGCTATAACTTTAGATTTAAAATTTCCTCATACACGGCTATTACAAAACTACAGCATGAAATAAATAAAGTCGTAAAGTCGTAGTTTTCCACTACCCCTTAAACTCCCTTTAAATTTCCACTTGTTCACCATTAAATGTATACATTGAATGTATCGAAATATCAATTATCAACAACTGCTTAAAAGCAAAAACATGAACACTGTTAATAATAATTGAAAATTATTTTACTGTTTTAATTTTATCGACAATTATTGTTTATCAACTTTACAATTCCGTCATAAGTATTTTAAGGAGTAAGCTAAATGCATCTTCTTCGCTTTTATTAAAAAAACTTCTGTGATATGATTTTTATGAAAGGGTCAAATGTAGCTACCTATAGGTTTTAAAAACGAAATCAAATTACTATTGCGTATTGACCAAGAATGGTGCGTAAACTGTACAATTAAATTAAATTAATATAAAAATAAATATTTTTGCTAGAAAATACTAAAATTAAACTTATGTTATTAGATTTTTCCTACCTATATTTAGATAGACAAATTTATTTGTTACTATTAGGATAATACAAATTTTTTGTAGAGAAAATAAAAAAAAAAATCAACATTTTTAATTATATACTAGTATATTATGTATACTGACACACCTAAGCTATAAAATAGGAATGAAAATGTGTTTATTTTTATTTTGCCTTTATATTTGTAATAAAAAAGTGTAATATTATTTATACTAGTTTTAATGCAACACCTACCGGGCGCAATTTCTTGTAAATGCCACTCCTTTTAAGTGGGACTACTTGTAAGTTCAACAACTTTTGAGTGCAAATCCTTAAATTTGTAATCCCGTTTGAATGTGACACCTTGAAAGTGTAACTTTTTTGAGTACAACACCTCATTAGTAGAATACTTTTGAGTGCAATATTCCTATACTTCGGTTTATGTTTTTTATCGGAAATATTGTTAAAAATATTAAACCTATAGAAATATTGAGAAATAAATTATTTAGGTAATTTTAAAAATATCAAAACATTCGAAAATAGTTTCTTTTTCATTTATTGTTTGACTAAATATTTTTACCTCATTAAACAAATCAATACCATATATATCCCGACAATTTGTATCTATTAGTAATATTGGTATATGCATAAAATTATTCCTCAATTTTATATCATTGACTGATTTAATCTTATGTATATCATAGAAAAACCAAAGTGAACTCTATGGAAAGCTATTTGTTGAAATCTTTCATTGATCGAAACAATAGCTAGGTCAATACTAGGAAGAAAATATTCTAAATAGAATGTGTTTTATATATATTTAAGCTCGGGTCATTCCCTTCTTATTCATGAAGATATATATATTTTTTTTTGAGTACACTTTACGGCCTATACAAAGTATCAAGGTTTTTGGTATTCAGATAATGCCTAATGATCAGATAACCCTGAAAATGAAATAATCGAAGAGCAATAAATATCTATGTCATATATATATTTCAGTTCAATACTATCAAGTAGATTATAGTATATCTTATTAATTTAATTAAGTAGGTAGGTAGATAACTATATTATATTATCGTATCTACATAGGTTTATATTATTATTTAAAGGTAAATAAATAATAAATATCAAATTAAGCATTTACTTTACTATTGTCAGGACTCACGATTAATCAATTACCTATACATGAATATTAATATTATTTATTTATAGTTAATTCTAGATGAAAAAATTATTAACAGTAGTATAGCGATGAAGAAATTTATTTTTTGATTTACACGAATTTATCTATATAAAATTAATTCTCGTTTGGCTTTTGAACACATCTTAGAAAAATAGTTAATACGTTACACATATATAAAATAAATATGACCTATAAATAGGTATATTACATAAATTATTAATTAAATAAACATTTTAAAAACACACATAAAAATCAATATCATGAAAACGCAAAAATAATAATTTTGGAAAATTCACTGATTGAAGTTGATATCATGTTCATATTACTTTGTGACTTACTTCAATTAATATATTTTCATAGTTAATTAATTTTTAATTTGTTAAACCTAGTATAATCAAACTTAGAATAAATGTGATTGATAAAATCATTATTTTTTCAATCTAAAATTCAGATTAGTTAAACGGTAATTTAACGAATTTTACTATTAATAAAATGACTCTAAGAGCTATTTTATCAATCATTAGTTAAATTACTGTTGAATTAATCTAGGCTTAAGACTAAACGTAGATTTAAAAAAATGATGATTTTATTTTTCACATATTTTAAGTTTAAGTAAACTAGGTTTAATAAATTAAGTTTATTAATTATGAAAATTTAGTGAATATGTATGTGTGTGTGTGTGTTTAATGTTCATTTAATTAATAATTTATATTAATATACATATAGTTCATATTTTTCTTATTTTTGTGTAACGTATTAATTATTATTCCAAAATGTATTAAAAACCAAACAAGAATATTCTAAAAATTTCATTTAAAATGAATTAGAACTTTTCGTTGACTTGTTAGTCAGGCAAAAACACATTTTAGAGAATAAAAAAACAGTTGCTGTTACTACAAATCTTGGTCATCTGATTTATTTAGATGATCCATACTTGTTGACGTAAATAATGTATTCTAAGTTTTAAATTTCGATTCATATAAGTCAAAAATAAATTTCTTCATCACTACTACCTACTACTAATAAAGATTTTTTTCATCTAGAATTTATTATAAATAATATTCATATATAATTGTAATTATAATAAATGTAATACTTACTTTGATATTTATTATTATTTATTACCTTTAAATAATAATATGAACATATGTAAGTATATATATATATAATACGTTACCCAAATATCTAATAAAATCGATAAAATATACTATAATCTTGTTGATAATATTGATCTTAAACGACGATTAACCGACCAAAATATCTTACTTAACTTAATCAGTGGTTGAAGGGCAGTTAAAATTTAAATCAGTGATTATAAAATCACATTTATAGTTTAACTGAAGCTTAACTTTAAACGTAGTTCATTTTGGACCTTAATGTATTACATTATATTTAAGTCGCGGTTTATTTAGGTGCTGATTTAGCGTCCGTTTCACATCGCCTGGCTCCAGGGGCCCAAGTATTGAGAATCGTTAAAATACTAATGATAATAAAAAGAGATCAGTAAAAAAAAAAATTGCTATGTAGTAATAACGATTATTCCAAGTATTTATAATGGTGTTAACCTCATCTTTATGATAGTTATTTATTAGGTAAATATATTACTATCAAATTAATAAAACTGTAGAAATTTTCTTATTTTTTTTATGAAGCTGTTTTTGTTTTATATATTTGAATATTGATCATTCACATTTCTTCCTATTTGTGGTTTTATTTGAAACAATAAAATTGTTTGTATTAAATACTTACTACGAAAAAACACGAAATTATGGTAAGTATTTAAACTTAAACGTAATAAATAATAGTTTATATTATTAAGAGCGTGGTAGGTACCTATACATCAATAATAATTATTACAATATGTGGTGATAATTTATACCTACCAAGTATTTACTTAAGAAATTACTTTCTAATATTTTCTTATACATAATAAAAAAAACCAAAATGTTACACAACTAATAAATAATTTAATTTTAATTTTAAAATGAAAAATAATAAAATATAAAAATATAAAATTTAATAATAATTATTATTAACCATTCATTATCATTGGCAATTGATAACATTTCTAAAAATGACATAGTTGTACGTATATCGATAGTTATTAAAAACAACGACTGGTTTTATTAAAAGGCGGTACTAATTACGACTGCGATATCAAAAATAACGACGTGATCAATCATTATATTTCACAAATTATTGTCAATACTACCAAAGATTGTTATTTGTAAAAATTCTCAAATTAACGATCGTTATTTTTTATAACTATCCTCAATGCTTGGCCCTCTGATTGGTTATCAAAAAATCTAGTCACTACTATATACAGCACTTTCTCAAATAATGCGTAAGTATGTTTCAGAGCTTACCGTATTTGAGCACAGTGTATGTAATAGATGTACGTATATGTTGGCGCACTGTATACAAACGTGAATCGTTCGATTGGGTGAGCGGAGTGGTAGAGGAAGTGGTTTTTGGCCTAATTGACTGTTCACCAGCTTAAGAGAATGCTACACATTTAGTTTTTAATTTTGAAAATTTCATGATTTTCAATCACGCATTTTGGGCTTTCAAATAAATTAATTGAAAAAAAAAACTTCACGCTCGTGCACAGTCAGAGTTATAGCGAAGTTTACCCCCCCCCCCCCACTAATTATGCCCCTGGATACAGTAAACATCCTCATATTTCATATTTTGTACACATTTTGATTTTGACAAAGAGAGAAGTAGTAGTTATAGAGCATGAACATGATTTTTAACAAATATCGTGATAACACAACAATAAAAAAATCCGGTCAGTAGAGGGTGGTAAAGCACTATTCCCGCGTTGGAAAAAAAACCATTTTGAAAGAAGCTTCGGTGGATATACTTGATAATTACTGTAGATTATATAAATTATATATAATAATATAATAATACTATAAAATAAAATGAAAATAAAAAGTTGAAAAAAGTGTGAAAAGTTACTTAGAAATATCCAGAATCGAACCGAGGACAAAAATCCCATTAGACCACCCAAATATTCAGATATTTAGAAAAATCAAGCTACTAAAAGAACATAAGGAAATTGCTAAATCTCATCAAATTAAATTAGATTTTGATATAATTTTAAAACTAAATCCGATTGCCAAATTCTGACTTCCCATTATTTTTTTGATCAAAATATAAATATTTATAACAAAAAAAAATCTAATTCTCCTGTAAAGTAGAAAAGTTATACTTATTATGAATTAAATGTTTTAAAATTTAAAATTAGTAGCCCAAAAATTGGTAAAAACTTTCAAAAAATGTTTGCCTTCATAATGTGCTAAAATACGTTTTTGATGAAAATGTCAAATTTATAGATCTATTATTTCTCCGAAATCCGAACACAATTCATACCAAAATAATACATATGTTGGAAAAAAATTTAATTGCTTTAAAAAAATATTGTACCTACCGATTTTTAAATTGTTTTTGTGTAGAGCTAGAATGACAAAATTTTAACACTGTATTAAATTTTCAGGTCCTAAAACTTAAAATTAAGACTATTATGAATTAATTGCCCTCCCTCCCAAGAAATAGTCTAGGGACGTTTCTGTATTATTTTCTAGTATTTAAGTAATACCTAATAGTAACTACCTACGACAAAAGTTATAATAGATTTAAATATTTGATTCGTTTACATATTTTAGTTATTTTTTTGTTTTTATTTTTATTTTGAATAATGTTATACCAAAAGAACCTAATATATTCGTATATTTTGATGTAGTAGATATGGGTGATACGCAAAGATCGACAGGACCGGTTCAAATACATTTTGTCAAGTTTCGGCAAGCAGTTCGAAACAAGTAATCAGAGAGTCAAAATGGATTGAAATATTTCGGTTTTGCGGCTCCAGGTATGAAAACGGTTTAAATTTTTTTTCGGATTTAAAAAGGTTGTTTTTCCTTAAAGTAAACTAGTAAATAAAGTAATAACTAAAACAATTTTCCTATCAGTAAATTTTATAGTCTATATCCAAAAACTCTTACTTTACTTCTACCCGAGAGTGTATTCATACATAAAAGAACATATGATAAAACCAATACATTCCACGCAACGGTTAGAGTCTAAAGTCAACTTTTTTTTTAATATAAGTATAAAATTAAATGAAAATTGCAAGTAGTTTTGCCAAAAGGTTGAAATTTTTTTTCCAAAATGTTTATTCAGCTAGTACCAATTTTATCGAATATTTTTTTTTACATAAAACCATAAATAAGGACCTCATAAAAAATACATCAAAATGTTTTCATGGTTTATGTTTGATTTTATGCACTCTATTATTATTATTATTATTATTGTTATTATTATATAGTATATACTAATGAGTGATGAATTATTCTTAATTTCTTAATAAAACATAATATTATATTTTGATTTTTTAAAAATTTTGTACTAAACAAACTTTCAGTAAAAATAGTATTATATGTTGGGTCCCAAAGATAAAGGGGTAAAGGTCATATACTTATTGTGTCTAATTTTTTTATGTTATATTCCCGATTAAGTAAGTACTTGTCAATAGTATTTTAATTTTTAAATAAAACATTCAGAAAACTAATCTAAAATTCCCAAACACTATTTTTAATAATTACCAAAATAATATAGGTTATGTATATACCTATTATTATTTAATATTATTTATTATAAATTATAATATATATATACGATAAGGAAATGTGAGTTTAAATATTTTGGTTTTTGGGTTTAAAATCGGTTTCGTGTTTGAAACCAATTTCGATTTATCCGGTTTTAACCATTTTCAAAACTATTTTTGACTCCCTGCCGGTAATATCCAAAATGTGCCGTTATAAAAGTCTTTACTTCGACGAAGAACGTTCACGCTCATGGTCTATACAATCCAGTGATGTGAGAAATAAGTCTTCGAAAAGTCTCGTTTATACGCCTGGTACAGTTTTCTCATGGCTCAAAGAAAATAAAATAAATTTTAAAAAGTATAAATATACATATGTATACAAACATAAGTTATAGGCATTGCATATATCATATAAAAGGTAGTTTTTCTTTACGCTTAAGGAAACTACTAAAATCTGAAAGTGATCTCTTCAAATACTAACTAGAATAATTTTTTAAAAAATACTTCTTTAGGTACTCAAAAACTTCTACTCGACTCTTTTTATCAAAATAAATGTAGGTACACTATATAAAGCACACATGATAATAAAACCAATACATTTCTCACTTCGCTCAGAATCTAAAAGCTGTAAATTTAATTTTGTAATTTGAATAGGTATTTTTTCTATTTTAAATAATTATTTATTGTAATTGTAGCACATTTTTCTTTATTTTATGTAGTGCTATAAGTTTAGGGTGCTCATAATTATTATTATAAGGGAAGGGTCCATGATTGTATTATGTCTAATAGTGGCCCATGATTCAAAAAGAGATACAACCCCTGATTTTAAGGTTCTTCTAATCATTTCCGTTCAAGGTTTTTCTTTATTTTTAGGTATTTTTAGCGAAATAACCGGTTACTAAAACCGATCTCAACTGTAAATAAAAAGCTAAAAAATGAATAGAGAATATATTTAAATATATATCATAGGCAGAGATTGTATAATAGATACTTCTCAATTTCCTTGTTATTGGAGTTATTAATACCTAGGTATAATTACTTTGATAACAATTTACCAGGTTTCGGCACGAATTAAAAAAAACTGGTTTGGGAACCGGTTGTTACACAAAATTTTAAGTATACAGAAAACTAGAATCTAAATCTAAAATTTTAATTATTTGAAGAACTTTCTAAAGGAGTACAAACCGTTATTGACCTTGTAATATTATAATTTAACATTGCCTAGTTAATAACTTAACATAAGTTTATATTTAGTTTTGGTCCTATTTAAATTCTGTTCTAACTGTAACCTGAACCAGAATCCCTACATGGCTATATGGCTGTATATAAATTTAAAAAAAACTGGAATAGGAAAAAAACCTTAAACTACCATAGAAGTGAGTAACTTAGGGTAGTTTTATACTTTGCCTTATAAGATCTCAGTAAAAATTAACTGCATAAAATCCAATCTGGATTTAAAATTTTTCTCTTAATGCTTTGAATCATGCTGAGAAGAAAACTTCAAACTACCCATTTTATGTAATAAGATTTATGAATGGCCTAAATTACCCTTATAAGTGCATAACTTTACATGTCACATATATTTACTATTCTAGAAAATCTCAATTTAAGTTTTATTAAAACATTGTAGGGCAATATTTATATGAACAAATTTTTTACACAGATGATTTTACACATTATAACATTTTCAAACATTGAAATTATATTTTAATTAAAAAGTATTTAAACATATTTAATACTACAATAAATTCACCCTTTAATTTTTTTTTAAATAAATCTCATTGTAGTTTGTTTTATTAAAATAAATAATATAAATGCATGTCACAATAAATCTTACAAAAATTATGTTATATCTAAATATCTGTGTCAGTATTGAATAAAAAAAATATAAGCAATTAGACAAATATTTTCCTAAGTTTCGCTTAATTCATAAAACATTAATCGCTTTAGAAACATTTAATGTAGAATGTTATTATTTTTAAAATCTTTTCTACTGAAACAGAGAAGAAATATATTTCATAACAAAATATACATCTATAGTCAACTATTATTTAAGTAAAACATGATTGATATGGTGCTTTAAAAGTTGTACTAAAAATGACGTTTTTTTAATGAATATAAAGTACACTTACTATAAAAATTTTATGATGTTTGTAATCAAAAAATATGTGTAATGTTGTGTTTATAAATAATTCGTATCAAATATTGTCATACTGTGATAACAATAGTAGTTATAGAGGTCATAAGATGAAACGAAATTTTGTGCCTTAAGTTACCAATCTACATTCTACGGTACTGTTTTTAGAAAACGGAATAAGAAACTTTAAACTTCCAAGGTTCAAGGACATCAGTTCTAAGGACCAAGGACATTGATACACCCTGTATACTAGGATCAAAAAGAATCAATGACAAAATGAACGCCAATTAAAAATACTTCACACAAAAATCGATCGCCCGTTATATTGAATGATTTCGAACAATATATATAAGCAGTGATTTTACATTTATTCGACTAAAATAATGTGATAAAAGACAATATTTATATAATATATTACAGATAAGTAATTTTATTATTTTATTATTATTTCCATAGGGTTTATATTATATTCATTTAAATTCATAATATTTATATACAAGTTATATTAAATTATAGTACGGCGTGTTTTGAGATTATTATTTTTACTACACATACGTACATTTATCAATATCATAACATATTCTATAATAAACAGTGTCCTGTGTTAAACGAGGATTTAATCGTTGTAATTATTTATATACTAGGTAGGTATATTAAAAAAATAATAAAAGTATAAATATATATAATAAAAATTAAAAATAAATAAATTGATTCTGTATTTCTAAAATTAGCTAGGCATACTCTGTTTGGCCCAATATTTTGATTTCGATTTCCCTTTAAATACATTATGGAAAATTTTATATATTTTTCATTATTTTTGGAGTTATAGTAAAACATTTCTGCCAACCTGATAACCGATAAAAATATCCAATAGGATAAAAGAAATATTGTATAATAAATATATGGTGTCTATACTCAGCAGTTTTGGCTGGTTTAACAGACATATAGTTAAAGCTAAGATGTAAAATATAATATTATAAAATATAAATAAATATTAGAATTATATACATTTCTGTACAGATATATATTTATATATCATTTATACATGCTTTACAACAAAAATTACGTTAAAATTTCTAGATATACAACATTTGCCGTTTTTTTTTCTGGTGGAAGTAAAATATACTGATTCTTTTTTTGTCGACTCAAAATAATGCTACATACAGTTAACCGGGAGAAAAACAGCTACTTCGCAAATCGATTACAACAAATTTGAATGATTGCTCTTGAGATTTATTTATGGTTAGTGCAAGACAATTTTTCACTGGAAATTGTGTTTATTTAAACGGGAATGGAAGATCTGTTGGTATTATAGGAATACGTAATATCATATCAATGACAGCTCACAGGCCACAAATCCAGTTAAAATATTTGATTCTATTATATTATTTCGTAAACCTATCACTTGTAATCGGATGCTATTATAAACTCTTGGGGATCCTTGTTTCTTAATAAAATAATTGGAGCATTTTTTTTTATCAGTAAATTATATGGTGAAGTTCCTGATGAATTTAAGCAATCGAGAAATTCCTGAAGATAATTGACCGCTTCATCTGGATTCACAAAACTATTTATAGACTGTTTGAAATGTTTGAATAATTATTTCGTTGACATCGCTAAAAGTAGAATCCTTTGATGTTACAATAGCTCGTTCGCACAGCCGTTCACAATTATTTGTTTGTACATTTTCAACGTGAGAATAAGATTCTGTCAACCTCACAATTAAATAAAGAATGTTTAGCCTTCAGTTCAGTCACCAGGAAAGATATCTGTTTTTATTCATTCTTAAGTTTCTTAAATTGAGCATCTTGTGATGCAGACTTAGCTTTAATTGAGGACATGCAGTCAGGGCGGAATTTTAGAAGTGCGGAAATTATATTTTCATTAAAAAATAAAGTGAGATGAAGAAGCTAAAGAGCTACGAGCAGTAAAAGAACGAGTATTGGGCTCTACACTGGTTTTTTGATGATTATTCATTATAATTTACTGGAGTTGAGCTTGGGCCATACCAAAGTATTTTTTTTATTGAGAGATCAAAGTTGGTAGTTTAGCCAACTCTAAAACTTTATCCGGGACAACTTATAATTTTTCACGAAATTATTTCATAATTAGGCAGTTAAAAAATATTCATAATATAAATAAATAACAAATACAAATTGTAATACTAATTATGAAAAAGATATACATTACCATTAATTATAAAAAATTACGATCAGTAGAGGTGGAAGCACTTCACTCGTTAAATAGGATATTGATGGTGGATGTATTGCATTTTAAAGCAATGATAAATCATTTCTTTCGATAAAATGAATCTGAGCCAACTTTTGGTGTACTTAACATGAGTATTACTATTAGAATTTATATAACTAATAAAAAATACAGTCAATATACATAGTGCTGAAGTTAATATTTGGTGTAGGATTCAAGTTTCTGGCATTTTAATTTTCTAGTTTAAAATAATTTTCAGTATTTTTTGATACTTATAAAATATTATACATATATAACCTAAATAGACGATAGCTAGAACTAGTTAATTTGTTATTTTATAATTATTTATAACAATTTTTCGTATTATTTCTCTTACAAAAGGTAGTTTTTCGTTACGTTTTTGAAAACTACTAAGGAAAATAAAAAATTATAACATTTTTTTAAAAGATTTTAATAAATAAAGTATAAACTAGAACACATTTCCTATCAAATGATCACAAAGCTTTTACTTTACTCTTTCTGTTTAAAAAATTGTATACATACATAAAAAAATAAAATAAAAATTGTAAAGCTATAGAATGTATTCGAATGATTATTTATAGTAGGTACTTACTAATATCGGGATTAATAATATCTCTGCACTACACTCACATTATTATTGGCACAATGATAACTTATTCTTCCAATAATTCCAGTCCTGTAGTCCACTTTTAATCAATATCACTCTCACAATTGTTTAAAAATCAATTGACCAATATATACAGTTGTTCAATTTTTCTTAAATGGCCAACTGAGAAATGAAGAAAACAAATTATTTGGGGAAGAGGATATTATAACCACTCTACCCCTCCCCTACTAAGTTACAAGAACTGTGGTTACAGGAAAAGCAGTACATAGAAACAGGTAAAACAGAGCGCAAGTGAAATAATAATTATTATTATTAGAGAACAAAAAGTATTAGCTAACTATAACTGACGCATAACAAAACTTGCACAGAAAAAGATACGATAATAAATAAAATGAAGGGAACGTTTGAGATTTTTCTGATAATTTTTTTCTTGATCTTTATTTTCGACCATTCGTTTTTTAACTGTTCCAATAACACTAAAAAATCAATTTTTAATTTTTGTCGTTCGCTCGATTAAATATCGATCGTTATTTTTCGTCTTTGAAACAGTTATATCATGAAGTTATGGAGTGTGTGGACAGATTACTATCGCATATTGTGTCATTATATAGACACCTACAGTGATACATAATATACATAATATACATAATATTATATGTTATATATACAAAAATACATTATAATATTATAATTATGTTACCTAGTTTGCATAATACATATATATGCTCGTGGAAGGTTATCGGGGTAATTTTATTTTATTGTCTCTTCGCGTAACAATTAAAACGTATTTATCGGACCGAAAATATCTATATCTCTCCAACCATCACCGAAAGACAATTGTACAAACTTAAATTTTTCAAAACTAGAACAATCGATATAGAGGTCGGTAGGTACGTGCATCTACGATAACAACACAATAATATATTTACAATACGATACGAAAATTGATTAAAATATGATATAATCGACAGTGATTGATGCAACAGGTTAGGCGCCATAAAACAATATTAGAAAAGTGTGTGTATATGTAGTTTGCGGAGGGTTTCATCGATTTCGCCAGACCTTTTTTTTAGGGAAAAGGTATATTGATTCCGCCAAATTCTACCGCAACAGGTTGACTGAAAACGACCTATCGATTACACCACCTACCTTTTACCTGAAATATTTCGTTCGTACTATATAATATATCTGAACACCGATAATTTTTTCCTACATCTAAGTCGTATTTAATTTGCAATACCATTTATTTGACGTGTTGATCCAAGTGATCCGAATATACCTGAGTATATTAATATATTGTGAACGATTTTCGATGCAAAATTGCCAAAAGATCACAGTTGGTTATGAGCTTGTTGGTGGTGTAAATTATAAATGGAGTTTTAATAAAGAAATAAAATAAGTATACACGAAAAATTTTTAAAAACATATTATGATACGTCAATACCATAAATTATACCGTTATATATATATAAATTACGGCATTCGTAATTCGGTGTATCAAAAACTTCTTGAAAAATATCCAGAGAGTACAATAATAAAAGAAAATTGTAATTGCCACGTAATTCATAACGCTGCCAGAACCGCTATGAAAAAATTGACATACGATGTAGAAAATATTTAGTATTGAAAGTATATGCCGAATTTTCAAATAGTGCTAAGCGCGTAAAGGAACTCCAAATTTTTTTTGAAGAATTCAAAGTTGAATACAGAAAAGTTCTTCGACATGGACCAACTAGATGGCTAAGTTTATTTAAAGCTGTCGATAGACTGATAATGTCTTGATCTGCTGTTTCATCTTACTTTAAATGGCGAGGAGAGGAAGCATGTCATCTTGTTATATGGAAGTTCGTGAAAAATATTGATACGACGAAAATGACCGATTTGTCACGTAAAGTAACTTTCCCAGAATGCTTTTTGTATTTTTTTCACCATTATATGAATATACTTAATGAGGCAATATTAATACTTGAAACAAATTCTGTAACATCTGTTGATTTACACAATGTAATGCAAGGTCTAAAAGATAAAATTAAAAATCGATTGAAAGATTAATTTTATGGTGCAAAAGTTACAAAAAGTATTTTATTCCTTGAACCTAATGAGCAAGCAATGTTTAAAAAAGAAGCTAATAAAGTGTATCAAAAAACTATTGATTATTTAAAAAAATATTACGATTTCAATAATTCTATTTTTAAGATGTTTTCAAATTTTAATTAAAAAAATAAAACAATTGAGTATGATGATGCAATAAACTCGGTGAACTTGTTAGGTTTAAAAAATATTGAGGAAGACCGACTTTACGGCGAAGTAAAAAATGTGCAGGAAGTATGGTCAGAACTTTCAAAAATGAACTTAACTTCAGACTTACTGCGTGTGAAGTTTTTTAAAGAAAAAAATTTTACCGAACTTCCAAAAATTATTGGCAAAATATTTTCAATTCCAATAAGTAACGCTTTTGTTGAACGTGTCTTTTCTTTGATGGGAAATTTGTGGTCTGATGAAAGAAATCGTTTGTCAGTGGAAATGGTGAAATCAGAACTCTGTGTTAAATTAAACTACAATATGAATTGTCAAGAATTTTTGCACTTTTTAAAAAATCCTGAACAAGAAAAATTATTGAAATGTACAACAAAAAATGTAAAGTATGATTTTAAATTTAAATAAAAAACATACCTATTTTATATTTTTTAATAATAAAATATGTGATTATATTACTTCATATTTTTTCGATTTTTATTTTTTTATTATCCTATCTTTTCACTTCATATATAGACTAAACCATAGTAAATTGCTAGATGAGCTTTTTTTTTTATTATCAGCCTATCTCCGGGTCTGCCATTTTTCAAAGGTGGCAACTTGACACATAGATTGCCGTGGTATCGATGGACTGCCACGATAATCCACTCGACCATCGGACGACGCTGGTAAATTATTTAACAAATTACAAATGCATTATAACGCATATAGCCATAATAATTGTTTGTAAATCGGTATTATAAAAATACAGTTTCCACGGGAATTAAATAATATTTATTAAATAATTACTTCTAAATATGAATTCGAATATGGCCATTAGATTTTACACACAGTATTTAAAACATATTGTGTCATAATTGTTAAAATAATAATTACCCAGTATATAATATAAATATGGCTCTCGTATTAACAATTTTGGTCACAATTCCGTTTTGACGAACATACAAATTACTAAAACGAATTTACAATTACTTACGAATAGAGGTCTATAGGTACTTTATAATTATATGTTAGAATTATTCTAGATACATTTTTTTTTTTTTAAATCTACTTTTTACTTTTAAGAGCTAAGATTCACGTTTTAAAGTAGAAATTAAATTGTTCAATATTTACCTATAGTGAAAATCTAATATGCTATTTTCTGATAAATAATTTGTGTAAAAAAAAATTGAACAATTTATACATTCCACGATAAAATTTAAATGTCTAACAAAATACCATTCTATAATCCTCTAAAATTTTTCGGCGAAATTTTACGAATTTTCACGAAAATATAGATTAATTTATTCGCAAATAAAATAAAGCAAATATTATTAATGGCTGGTCTACTGAAGAAAATATAAAATTTTTTTGTATTTTATCTCAAAGACCCTGCACTAACTTAATTTCCAGACAATTCCGAACGAACTAATCCAAATGCTACTTGGGAAAATATAAAAAATTGCTTTTTGTTTAGAATACCCATCACGAAAATATATGTTGAGGACAATTTTAGATAATAAGAAACAATTATATGATGAATCCATAGCCTCATAATATATAAACGATACGAAAAATCTATGCAAACAAGTTGACCCACATAGATATGTCGCAAATAGAACTCACGTAAGTAAAATTAAAACCAGAAAATGCTAGATGTATAGGACTTTTGTACAATAATAACTTGCATGATTAAAAAAAAAAAAAAAAAAAATCATGAATCTATTTACAATTTACAATAAATAAATAAATAAATTTATAATAAATAATAAAACACCAAAATATTATAAGGATATTAAATCTCAAATAACTAGAGAATATTAGGTTAATAAAATAAATGAAAATAAAACAAAACTCGAAAGCAATCATCAACAATTTAAAATTTAAAATCAATAATAAAAAATATTAACGCGAATCAAAATTATAATGAAAATCGGCACACATATACACATAATTATGAAAATAATAATACATTTTCGTAATTAAATTCAAATCAAAATCATCATTACAACGACGATATTGAAATTAACAAATTTGACAGTTATCAAAATAAAAATAAAAATAATTTCAATAATTACAATCGAAAAACAATATATCTTAATTTCGAACATAAATCACAATATATAGTACAGGTAATTTTTATATCTCATAGTAATGAATTTAAAATCGTAGGACTTCCGTAGTACGTTACAATAGGTATATGTTTGATTGCACTTTTGAACATATCGACTTGACGACAATGGTTAGGTATATAAAAATTCGAGAACGAAAAGTTCGAGTGATTTCTTATTTTTTGGAGTAGGTACACCTACTAATATTTTATAGCCATATTATATTTAACGATATAAATGTAGGTATTTCAAATCGTCAGACTTTTGTGTTATTTTTTTAGAATTAAGATTGTATTTATAGTGATGTGTATGGTGTGACTTTGTGTAAAACCTATTACACTCGGGTGAGAATCGAACGAAGCAATGTTTGAGTTCTTATTAATATCCGATAATGGTAAGTTTGATCGATTTTCAGATTATAGATAATTTTGACATATTTTAATTTATTTAAAAAAAAAAATTCTTTAGATATGTGAAGATAATGTAATATAATATACGCGAATACAAAAATACACGCCTTCAGTAATCAAGATTACGCAGTAATAAAAAAATGAAACTAACTTAATTATTAAAACGTATTTATCAATTTCATAGTTTATCATATAAACCGAAATATTATATAATATACCTAACCATAAATGTTTGAAATTAATGTTTTTTATCATCTATATTTAATATTTCATAATATTATATAGATATATTTTTCTTACAGATAATTGTATTTTCATTTTTGATAGTTATTTTATATATATATATATATATATATATACGTTATATTATGATGTAGAATAGTATAGAATTATAATTACAATAGTATACAATTCTGAACGTTCGACTATCGTTTTTTTATTGTACTAGTTATACATTATATGACGTGTTATAGTTGAATTAATATTTACTTTAAGATAAATGTTTTAAATGAATATAGGAAGGTACGCTTGAACATCGTCACATTAATGATTTACGACATTTATATATTATAAATTATAATAAAAAAAAACTGTAATATCCGAGTTATTAATCTTTGTTAATAAAATAAATGTCTTCATATTGATATTATAAAAATCCGAATAATTAAAAAAAAAAAAATAAAATATACAATATATAAAAAAAAAATTACTGAAAAGCCTATAAAATTACATTGGTATAATTAGTATAATATGATGAGTATGTAAAGTTATAGTTAAATTACTAATAATCTATATAGGTACTTCATGATTTCAAGTTTCTATTAAGTAAATTATTAGAATTAATACCCATTATAAGAAGAAAATTAAGTTCTAGTTAGTTTTTCGAATCCTATATTATATGTTTCTTACAAAAAATAAATTAAAATCATTTCTTATATAGGTATTATTTTATTTTTGTATATATTATATAAACGTCGATAGGAGTCATCTATGTGACTAGCCTATAATATAATAATTGTATATTATAAATATTAAATATACTATAATAATTTTCAATAGACAATGGTTATACCTATATTATTATATAGGCATTACTGTATACTGACTGTGGTCGAGTGGTTGAAATGCGTGTTTCGGCGCACGAGATCCCCGGTTCGACTCCCAAGTGCAAACCCGAACATGTTTGAGTTTAGAAAATGAGAGGATGTAAAACTGTTAATTAAATTTATTATTATCGGTGTTGCGTAAGTTACTTTTTAAAAGTAACTAAGTTACGTTACTAGTTACAAAATCAAAAGGTATCTAAATTACTTTTTCGTTACCGAAATACAAAAGTAATAACGTTACATTACTTTTTCAATTCAAAAGTAACTAGTTACAATGACGTTACATTCAACATTTTTAAATATGTAAAAATGAAAATAACAAAATAAAATGTCAAAAATATCTTTATTTTTTCCTGATAATCGTTAGTCGAATATTATAGAATTCAATATCATGCCTACTCCAACTTATTATGTAAAATCATGAAATCGTTAAAATATCTACTTTTCGCAGATATGATATGGGTCATCGGCAATTTTAGACGAATTTATTAGAATAAATTGTATTTTTTATTTATAAATATATATGTAACGCGTTATTTTACAAAGTTACTTACAGATAACTAACGTAGTTACTCTTACACGTTACTAGAAAATGTAACTACGTTACAGTAACTAGTAACGTCCGTTACGTTACTACCCAACACTGATTATTATACACTACATGTCTACATTACTATATGTATATATATAATATATTATGTTGTGTTTCAAACTAATTCTATAGTGTTTATATAAAACTATAATAACACTTTAAGGGCCGTTATTACAATGTTCTGCTAAATCTATTATCTATCTGCCAGTTAAGCTGGCGTGTAGTTTAGTGTAGCGGGTACTTTAGCGACGAGTTTAATACAGACCGTCATTACAATGTTACCGCTAGTACTAACTATCAGTTAGATAATTTTAAACAGTACAATGTTTTTTTCATTGGTTAATAATGAAATCAACTGTTATGTGATAATGGAACACTATTATTATTGTTTTCAAATGATAAACATAAATGTTATTGGTTTTTTTTTAAATTGATATTCGTCTTTAATTAACATTTTAAAATTATTATTGTATATTCGAAATTGAATATATGAATAAATTAAAGCGAGATAGGCAAGCCAATTTTTCGCGCCATTAGAAGAAAAATTAATAGTGGATAATAGTATTGATAGTACACGTCATATATGTGCACACTCTTTAAATTATATGGGCTTACATTTTTTCTGGCGCGCAGCTCAGCGCTCGCTCCTCCGCAATGTACGTTTTAATTTGTATTTACATGTTATTCGTTAACACACAATATATATATATAACCAATGGTAGGTATATAGATTCTTCGTTGATACTTAGGTAGGTACTTACTCGGGAGAACGATCGAAACACACTTTTCATTTTCATATTTACCTTATTACTATACTACCTAGTACCTATATAATATATATTATATTGACAATAATAATTGTATCTACGTGATAATAATGCAATATTCATGATAAGACGAACACCAAAATAAACGAGTTTTGCTGTCGTATTTATACTTTGCAGTGGCATACGACAATATTATTGAGCGCTTGCATGAGGACGAGTGAAAATGTTTTTATACAGATTTTTAACGCTAATAATCATTTACGACTCATACAAACATAAGAAGTTGATAATTTCACAATAATTTGGCCTACCTTTGTAGACTTGGTGATCTTCTAAGACCAATATCATTTACCTTATCAATGAACTAAATCAAATTATTAATATTATTAATTTTAAATTAGTATATTATACGAGTAATTTCAAATAAAACAAATGCACAATGAAAAATGCAATAAATGCACAGTACACAGTTGACGGTATTATTCGTAAGCGAAAATGCTGAATAACTCCAACTGATAAAACAAACGGCTTTTATTACAATATTATATAATAATATTATATTTTTGGTATCTAATCTATGGATTCTTCCCGCTAGTTACTTTAACAGGCACCAAAACCTGCCGCTAACTTAAGTGCCCGCTAACTCATATTTAGCGGTAACATTTGACGTAACGAAACATTGTAATAATGGAATATTAAAAAGTAGCCGATAAATGTGTCTGCTACGTTAGCGGAATGATTAGCAGAACATTGTAATAACGGCCCTAAACATATTTTGAGGCAATTATATTTCCTAATTTATTATCATTATTATTAACGACAATAACACTTGTTTAAATATGCATGTGCTACAAATTATTTAATTTACAACCATTTACAATGAGCATCAGAATTTTCCTTGCTAATATTTTATAGAACCGATGAAAAATAAATGAACATAATATAATGTTTTATTTATAGTGCATTCTAATTTCATTTCAGGTTTTACCAAATAAGAAATATGGGTTATGAATATATTTCGATTCTAAAATTACACCTGGAAACCGTGTACAGTTAAACACTCGACTTATGGTTCGGTTCAAAATTTGAAAATAAAGAATATTACGAAAGATTCTAAAATATTAAACACTAATTACTATTTTTATTGGAAAGGTATATTATTTCGTCCAGTCTAAAATATTTTTAAAAAGTCATTGAAAGGTAACATTCCCAAAACCACTCACCTCATTATATGGTACATTATATATTAGAACAATTTGTCTATTTTTTTCCCAATCGTCTATAGAAGTTATAAATGATCATAACTGACAGTGCAGCAAATATTATGTAGTCGGCCGAAAATGTTGAAAAATAAGTTTAGTTATGTATGAGTGTGTATTTTCGAAAAAGTATGTTCTATTTATAAGTATCTCTAATCAATTTCACAACCATGACATATAACACTTTTTCTCTTTATTTTTTGTACCAAGAACTAAGATTTATTTGGAGAAGCTTTAAGGACTACACTCAATATACAAGCGTATAGACAAGATAAAATGTTGCCACCTATCATATATTATTTATTATATAAAACCAGTCACCATATTTGTAAAGAACCTATTTTTTTTTTTTTTTGAATTGGGGAAGTATCTACCTACTTATTCGAACAAATGAAAAAAGTTCTTCAAAATATTTTTTAGTAATTAATCTAAATAATAGTATATATATTTAATTAAATAAAAATCTAAAAAAAATTAATTGAAATATAATGTTATCATTTATCAGTATATATTTCATCGTCGAATACATTTTATACAAGTATTCTAAAATATATCAATAAATTATATACAAATAAAATAGTAGACAATTTATATATATATATCTTAGTCATTATAACTATTTATAGTATTTTTATATTCATTATAAGTCAAGTATGTAAAATATAAAATTATTAATATTCGATTTCAAAAGATTTAATTGAATAATCAAATTAAAAAACTTACTTTAAACTGAACGAATTAAATACGTACCTATACACACTTATCTAACTATAACTATTATTTAAAATAAACTTTACCAAGTTTTTTGTACAATATAAAACTATGATTCATCAAATAATTGTTTGAATTTTTATACAAAAAAAATTAAGCAAAGTTTTTACTACAGTAAAATGTCTCTCTGAAAAAAAAAAATTATGTATAGATATATTTTAACAGTGAATTTTAACGATAGATTATGTACTACTGTATGGATTAGAATAATGTGCAGTCGATAAGAGGATACATCAAAGAATGAGTGTAGCAGAGATAAGAATATTTATGTGGATGAATATAAAGGACTATATAGGTAATACGATATAACATCGATTTAGATTTTAGATAGACCATATATTACTATTCCACTATACCATGATTCATTCAAAGAAACAAAAATGTGTTAATGTAAATTAATTTGTGTACCTACTATGAGCGAACATAGTCATGAAATAAAAAACATATATATTGTTTGATGATAACGTAAAATTTATGCTTTTATAATACTGAACTTGGTACATTTCAATTACTTGAAAATTATTTTTCTTAGAAAATCAAGTTAATTTTTTATTATTAAGAATAATTTAAAACACATTTTTAAAAAAACTGTACTTATAAGAAATGAAAATTATAACTGAAAATATGTTACAATATAATTTTTATTAAACAATAATATATGTTAAATGAATTAATTATAGGTATGTAATATTGAGATATCTTATACCATAAAGGAGTGCATATTTTTTTAAATACCACTGAACAAGAACTATTAGTTTGAAAATGGTGTTTTTTTTAGTGGTTGATAACCAGCGTGGGGCCCAGATAAGTACATATTTATCTAAATAAAGATAATAAATGTTATAAAATTTATCATTAAATAAAATATATAATACATTAGATACCCACAGTTGACATTTTATTTATGGACTTATATGAAAAATTTATTGAAACATTATAATTTATAAAACACCATTTAATGTTTTATAATAATAAATATAAAAATATTTACTTATAAAATAGTTCTAAATATAAAGTAAAAATATTATTAACTTACAAATATTAAAATGGAAAGTTTTATAATAATAAAAATTTTAATTACATCTGTACGTATACCTACAAGATAATAATTAATAATAACAATCATAGTAGGTAAAATAAATTTTTTTACAGGGTTTAATTTACACTTTGGGTGTCAGTAGGAACGAAGGTACGTGAAGCAAGAGCATGTACTATACATAATTATTAATATTAACGATGTTATTCAGTTCTTCGTGATTTAAAAAAATAAATGGTATAAAAATTATTTAGATAAATTTATCAATATAATACAATTATTTATCTTATATAGTAGTATAAATAATCCATACAGTATATATCTAGATAAGATAAAGACATTTTTATCTAGATAATTTATCTAGATGAAGTTATCCACATTAATCGCAAAACTATTGAATACTTTTACCATTTATTAGGCTAATCAGTTGGCTAATAAAAATTAATTAGAATTAACTTGATGTTTGTTTATGAAGAGCAATAGTTTTTCTAACCCAATTTTGAGAAATAAATTAATATGCTAATTATTAGAGGATAGAGAATTATTGTAAATCTTCCAGAAAAGGTTGGATATCAGTTTTTTGTTCTAAATTTTAATATTAAAGACTAAAGAGATAGATTGACAATCTAGATGGCATTGACAATGTAGATTGATAGTATTTCAATACACTTGAATACCTACTCATAATTTTATAATATCAATTAATTATATAAATCCAAATCACAACAAATTTTCCTATGGGAAGCCATAGTTCCAGTTTAGTATTGAAGATGATAATATTAAATCTGAAGTATGTTTATAAAATATATATATTTATTATAAAATTATAAATTTAAATTTTAGAGATTCCAACGTTTATTATAATTTATAGAGAAATTTGTATTTAAAATATTGTAACCTAAAAATAATATTTCTCTTTAAATTTAAAATATTAAAAAAAACTATTATTATATTATAATATATTGTATTTAAATTTATTGTACAGAGAATATAAACGTAAATCTAACATCCCCTACATTTTTTGATTTTTTTTTTTATACAAAAAACCCATTTTAAAATTTACTCAATTTTTGGCATATACATTTATTCTGAAAATATTATGGCATATTTACTAGGTATATCAATTTGTAATTCTATTAATCTCGATCATTAAACAGAATATGTACGACGAAAGATTAAAAAAAAATTGCCTAGTATGATGTGTGGATGGTAATATCAAGTGATTTTGTATTTTTTCCGGACTTGACATTTGCAATTGATAGAATATTATATTGTCAATGAAACTCTCCTCTCAAATGTCCCGAGCACCGAATGTACAAACCACATTCTATTATTATTCCGACGGTCTATTTCTCCGTAGAGGACCTTATGTGAATGTGCATATTATTATTATAAAATGTATACACAATGGCGAAATGTCGAGGGGACTATGAGCCCATGGCATTGTATGGAGTTTACGCGACATATGCGACACGTTGACCCGACGGCTTTATATGATTTTCTTTTTTGGGCGGATTACAGACCACAATGCAAACGCCACTTTGGAATTCGTTTAACTTAAGAAAATAAACAAAAAATATATAAAACTGACACCACCCAAACGGTTATTTTCATTTTCCCGGGCATGTCAAAATCTGTTGGGGATATATATATATATATAGCCAATGTTCAAAAATATAACTCATCTATTGTGTAAAAATGTTTTGAATTCGTGTGTTTTATATAGGAATAGAATGAATCTAGGAAAAAAACTCATCTCGAAAAAAACTTGAGAACTAATTATATTAATTATACACTGGAAATAGATGACAGCAACAATAAATGTTTAGCGCTATTGATAATATGGCATTAAATTTGAATTACAGTTTTAAATAAACTACTTTTAGCTCTTTGTTACCATTTTAAGCTGCGAGTTAAGACGAGATTTCTAGGTACATTAAAATAAAATTACAAATAACGAGATAGCACTACATTGAAAAAAAAATATTAAATATTATGACATTTTTCATAAGTA
Source organism: Pemphigus obesinymphae (assembly GCA_025469235.1). Taxonomy (NCBI): domain Eukaryota; kingdom Metazoa; phylum Arthropoda; class Insecta; order Hemiptera; family Aphididae; genus Pemphigus; species Pemphigus obesinymphae. The sequence goes on along the minus strand of JAIPRL010001797.1, from coordinate 37,504 downwards.
GTTTCCACTATATCACAATTAAATAATTGTCTACGCTAAGCCCAGAAAATTTCCCATAGTTATCTAATAAGATTATCGTTCAATACCAGTTTCCTGTGGAATTTGTCAAACAGATATATAAATATTACAGTGTAATTTTAAATAGGTAATAATTATACCACTGATTATATGAATTGTATTATAATCTGTGTCAATGCCAACAATAACACAACAATCGTATAAACCGGCATGCCACCAGGATACTTTTTCTCGGGGGGGGGGGGAGGGTATGATTCAAGGCAAGCATATTTTTCTAAGGGTAACAAAATTTCTACTCTATATTTAGTGGTATACTGAGAGAGAAAAATTTCTGACAAATTTTGTTTGACAAAAATTTTCAAAAAATTATTTTTGTCTGACAAAAATGGAACTTTTTCGTCTGACTTAATTGACCTGTGAATATAATATACTACACCTATTATCACTGCTGTGTTCGTTCATCCATTTGACTTATATTTATATTACATAGTTATGAGACACATTATTGATTTGGTTACTAGGTAGATAGATATTATTTGTACTGTTTTATAGTATTTTTTCAAAATTTTTAAATTTTTGTTAAAAATTCATTTAGAAACCGGGAATATAGTACGCTTATACGCGGGTGGGCTTTTCTAGCTTGATTTTAGTGTGTTGCAAATACATTATCATTTGCAAAAAACATTCATTCATACCTAGTGATGTAAAATGACAGTATTATTCTTTTATGAGTATATTATCCAAAATTGAGAATTATCGGTCATTTTTTTTTTTTAGCAATATTTTATTGGCTTAAAAATTATATATAATATTTTTGGTAAAATAATGAATTGTCGTATAATAATACAGTGTTTATAATACTATACATTTTCCTTATAGATAATAACTATGATATCTTGACTGTAAAAAAAAAATAAAAATAAATGAGACAATTAACCTAATAATTATCAATTCGTAAGTAAATATACCCACCTAATAAGTACGTAATACACAGTATAATATACCATATAAACGTACATTACACAGTAGGTACATATCATCAGGCTTGGGTAATATTCTAAATAGAGTATCTATTCAGGATACTTTTTAAGTATTTCGAATAATTTTTAAATATATATATATATATATTTTTTTTTTTTTTCGAAAGTATTTATTTTGATACTTTTTACAAGTATTCGGATTACAGTATTCCGAATATTTTTTTAAGGTCCAATCACAATAATATAAATAGTTTCATTATTTTTTCATCAGTTTAAATTGTATTTTTGTATAAGTACATAATATTATTAAATAAATTAGGTATATTATCAACAATATTAAAGTTTGAATGTAATTAATAATTAATAAGTAGGTGTATATTAACAACTTTAACATTATACTCACATGCGCAGAAAAATGATTATTAAATATAATACTATTTTAAACAGGTTGGCACTATTTTTTTTATTGAAATCTAGTAAAAAAATAATGTATTCCAAAAGTATTTCGAGTACATTTTGTGAAGTATTCGGAATATATATTCGAAATACTTTTTAAAAGTATTTTACCCAAGTCTACATATTACTTACACACATTATTTTAGAGGTTTTCCATATATTATATTATATGAAGTATAATCATATATATATATTAGTGGTGTGTCAACATTTCACAGTTTAAAAAATTGAACCGAACTTTTCATTTTTTTTTTTACCACAAAAAATTTTTTTTGGTATTTTTTAGAAATTATTCATACAAAAAAAAAGTTTTATTAATATTTATAAAACAAATAAGTTATTACTCATTAAATTAAAAATTACTTTAAAAATTACGTTTATTATTTTTTGGATATTATAAGAGAAATATTAATAGATAACTAAAAATATTACAATTTTGACGGTTCAATCGAAATGGATGGTTTCGACCCAACATAAATGATAAACTTATAAATAGGTTAACTTTGAAATTAAGTCCTTTCGATAAATTTTTACTTAATTATCATTCATAACATGTTAAAATACATTAGTGCAATACGAAAAATGTTGAAATTTAAAATTTCGTGTGTCATAGATCGAAGCGTATTTACCTAAATATACTTAACTCGTAAATTTCAAATCCTTACAACTTAAAAAAAAAACACTATGTACCAATTTATTTTGATTGTAGTTTTAAAATTCTATGTTTTTACATACTATTTTATTGGATATAAAAATAGGATGACCATAAGTCCCGTTTTTGAGGATTGCAACCCGTAGTCCCGACAAACATTAAATGGGATGTATTTTGTCCCAATTTTGGAAGTGGTAGTCTTATTTTTTTTAATTATAAAATATTACGAATATACGGATGAGCTATTTTAAATTATTACAATTGACTTTAGTTATCTTTTTCAAGCCAATTTAAAAAAATTTTGGGAGAAAATTATTACGACCTGACTTGTTTTTAATTGTTAATGTTGTCCAGAATTTTAATTTTCAAAATATGGTAACCCTATGCTATAAATTATAATTGATCTGATAAATTTATTATTGATAATAACCGGAAGGAGATTTTTATTTTTTTGTTATCAAAACACGATTTTTAATAAAATTGTAGGTAGATACGTATTATTTACGTGAACATAATGTAATTTTCTGTGTGAGTGGTTTCCGTGTTTATTATTTTACGCCTGAAAATTATGTAAGATGGCAATTTTATCAAGATAAAAATGTAAGTAGAAAGAAGTTTGTGAGCGAAGCTATAGTTTTTTCAATTATTTTTACCGGTCAAAACATTTGCCTCCCCCACTTTCAAAAACCAAAATGACATCATTGTTTTTACTATCCTCCCTTGAACATCATGTTTAACCACCGTTGGTACAAATAATTAATAATTAACTTATAAAATAAAATACACACAATTAATGCGACTATCAGATTTACCGCCTTCAATATTCAATAAATATGACATAGTAACAAAAACTTAATAATTCATGAATAATGCAATAAAACGATCTAGAACACAATGGAAAATATATCTATAAAATGTGTATATTAATAATCATATATGCATATTTATACAAATATTTATCCAAAATATAATTTAATAGGTATATTGTTTCTATCACTATTATTTCTCCTTATCATATATATATATATATTATAAAATATAATGCCTTGTGTTTGTATACTCTATAAATTCATAAATAATGTATTTATTCTTATATTCCTATACTAAAAACTGTTTAATATATTCTTTTAAATTGAATTAAAAACTTAAATGACTCCCTTATACTTAAAATATGAGGTCCAAATTGTATTTAAATAAAAAGGACTGTAGTAGGTATATATAATATTATACTATTTATTTATAGGCTACTCACACGGAAATAAACCATGTCAAATGTTTATCGTTCACCCAGTCATTTCTACTTCAGTACTGTAATTTCACTGTGTTAATTCGGTTTCTGTTGTATTAAATTTATAAAAACGTATTTAAGTTGTTTAAAATTTAAAATTATGAGTGCACACAAGAAACAAAAAACGTATAATTTTCGTAAAGAATGGGAAATAGATTTTTTTACAAAGCAGAATGACAAGTCCATATTTTGTTAGTTATACCATAGTTTGATATGTTAAACAACAATATCCACAACAAAAAATAGTAATCTAGAAAGACATTTTAAAACTATCCATTCAAAGTTTGATATAAATTTTCCTCCTAAAACTGAAGTACGTAAAAAACAATTAGAAAAATTGAAACTTGAAATTGATAAACAACAAATGATTTTTACTAAACCAGTTTTAAAATCCAAAGAAACAACAATTGCTTCATTTCGAATTAGTCACGTATTAGCTAAGAATAAAAATCATTTCAAACATATATTAATAAATAAATATATATATAAATAGTAAAAGAAGTTTTTTTAGAAGGTGCAGATGCTTTATTAGAGAACTTAGATAAATCAGAAATTTTATCAGCTATACACGATTTACATTCATCTCGTCAAACTGTGACTAGAAAAGTTTAATCTATGGGAAAAAATGTATTTGAAATATCAAAACAAGACATAAATGAATGTGTTTATTTTTCACTTCAATTCGATGAATCAACAGATATTACAGATATCGCTCAACTATGTATATTTATACAACTAGTTTTTTTTCAAATTTTAATTCAAAAGAAGAATTATTAACTATAATCAATATGAAAAGTACGACACAGAGAAAAGATATTTATCAATTTTTCATTAATTTCGTCAATAAATCAAATTTACCTTTGTATAAATTAGTTTGTATTACGTCTATGAGAGATAAAAATAATGGTTTTATTGCTTTGTGTAGGAATGATAATAATTTTCCAAATTTTATAACGTTCCATTGTGTGATTCATCAACAAGCATTGTGTGGCAAAATATTGAATATGAGTAGTGTAATAAACATTGCTTTTAAAATAGTTAATTCCATACGTTCACGAAGCTTGCAAAAACAACTTTTTAAATTACAATCAGAAGAAAATAATTCTCAAAATTGTGATTTATTACTCCACACTGATGTCAGATGGTTAAGTCGTGGTAAATTTTTAGAAAGGTTTTAGTGTTTACTTTCTGAAATAATAGAGTTTTTAAGATCCAGAGGTATTAATTATAATCACTTATTAAATAAAACATGGCTTCAAAACTTAGTTTTTTTAACAAATATAACGGCTCATTTAAACATTTTAAATGTTTAACTTCAAGGAAAAGGTGGGACAATAATTGAGTTATTGAGTTCTATAAATGGTTTTAAATCAAAATTGATATTACTGAAGTCAAAATTAAAATAAACTATTTTGAATAATTTTCCAAACTTAAAAATTTTGTTTGAAAAGCAAAAATGTAACGTACCAGTGGAAATATATGACTGTGAGGTTATAAAAGTGTACAATGAATTTGAAAGACGATTTGAAGATATTCAAAAATTACAGCCGATTATTACATTTATGTATTTTCCTTTCTCCGAAGCAAACAATATTGAAAATATTTCTACACAAATAAGCAATTTGTTTGATATAGATTCTATAAAAATTGAATCTGAGATTATATAAATTAAATCAGATATATTTCTCAAAGCTCGAGGTTCTGTGAAAAATTTGCGGAATCTACTGAGTGAAGAAAAATATCCGTGTTTGAGGAATGTAGCTTTGCAGTTGCATACTTATTTTGGATCTACATATTTGTGCGAAACAGCATTTTCTCACATGAAAATGATAAAAACTGAATACCGAGCTACACTCTCTGATGACCATTTGAAGCAGAGCCTTCGATTAGCAGTTAGCAACTATTCGCCAGATTACGATCAATTGGTCAACGAAATACAATGTCACTCTTCAACAATGCCCAAATCAACAAAATAATATGTTAATTAGACTTAAGATATTAATTTATATAACTTAATGTATGTTAATATACACTTTATGCAAATTTGTTTCTTAATAATTATAGATAATAAATAATAAAGAAAAACTTGTTTATGGAAGTCGATCCTGAAAGGTGAAGTATATTTTTAGTAGATCGCGGTCAAAAAAAGTTTGGCCACCCCTGGGCTATATTATCATATGATGTATATTTTCGGGGTTTAGAACACTTCACTGCGATCGTCTCACCGTCGTACCGGATCTTTTCACCGCCAACGTATACATTATCTCTGTGTATAACATACATAAACTACCTCCCTTCCCTTTTGGATTTATAATAATTCCAAAGCTGTTGATAGTAAGTGCATCGTTCCAACGAGATTTATTTTGATTCAGCATCCTTTAAGAGGTACACTAGACAAGTTCCTTCGAAAATCCTTTTCAATGAATTTTTCTGAAAATCTCCTATCTAACTAAGATCAAACTTTGTAGATTTCCTGGACCGGATGTTTATAAAATAAATCTAAATATTAAACACATATTTAACACTATATGGAATCTGGGAGAAGTATAAAATATAGTCTCGTTTATTGATAAATTATGATTAAAATATTGGTAGGTACATGTTTTTTTTTCAAAAATAATTTTAAATACTTTTTTACATATTTGAATATTTATTTAGATATATATGAGTTAAATAATTATTTGAATACTACTCAAAATACTTTTTAAAAATTTTCTTTACAGCCCTGTATATTACTATATAATGTATCAATATAACATAGAATATACATTTTATAAGTCAAATAGATTATATGTATATAATATGGGTGCATAATAATGCACTAGGTATACCTAAATATTAGGTACCTAAATACCATTTGTATAGTATATATTTATTTAGTATATAAAATACTAGGTACTTACAATAAATCATATTAATACAGTACAGAAATAATAATAATAATAATAATAATAACAATAATAGACCGACGCGCAGTCAATGCAGTAATATATAATTATTAAATAGTTAACATTATACATATAGGTAGTAAATCGTAATATGGTATAGGTTTCTAGAAAAAGTATTATGATTTTTTTTAGTGATCGGGACAGAGAAAATAGAACGTGTAAATCCCTTTCTGAGAACCCTTTAAATGTTTAAAACCTCGATAATCTCACTCCTCATGACCGTATGAGAAAGCTTACCGAATTTGGATCCAATCGGATAGACGTAAATAGATTTTCAATCAAATCTCTCGGAAGGGATTTCTGAGATAACTTACCGGGTGTGCCCTTAGAGGATCCTGAAACAAAACATATCCCGTAGGAATTGTCTTCCCATTACCAATAACGCCAGAGTTATAGGATTTGGGCCGGGAACTCGTAATAATAATAAGCGCGCCCGGTCACCAGCTGCTTCGTGCGCACCACCTACTACGATATCTGAACCGACTTGGTCGGCCACACGGTACGTAATATTTGTTCAATGTGTACCTGTACTTAAAACTAAAAGGAAAGGAGTAACCATGGTCGAAGTATACGTTTTTTCACGTATAGGAAATAAAATGGCAGCGTAAGGGGGACATGGTATATGTTAACATATATAGAGCGGTATGGATATGTTTTATATGAGTTTACCCTTACGCCGCCATTTTATTTATATTTGACAACGATTTGGACTATTTGCAATAACCTGGTATACCTATTTCAACCGTGCGAGTAACTATCGTTTGAAAAATGTAAAGCTGGTGTGTGGTAACTAAATTTTGTGTATTGCTAGTACAAAGTAAAACATGAACAACAATAATAATAATAATAATAATAAATAATAATTCACAGCAACACAGAAATAGGTACCTAATAATAATGGTAATTAACCCTTTTGGCTCAACAAATGATTGAATAATATATAAATACCTATTGAAAATGGTTGGTAACTTAAATGACTATATGGTGTTGATAAGGAGGGAACTATTAGAACCAGTGAACTTAAAAATATTTTGTAAGTCATAACAGTGCAGGTACCTAGACTAAGAAATAATTCGTACCTCTGGGAATAAGTACTAGGTACGGCCGACTTTACACGAATAATTTAATAAACGAAACAGGTAATTCAGGTTGATCTAATAATTCACTCACAATAGGTACACGACAATTAAATAATAATAAGTCACTCATAATATTACGAGGAGCACTGACTGACCAGCCTTTACCTATACCTAAATTAATTAATTATCACACAGGCGTAAATTATTTTTACAATAAATATTTAACAAAAAAATTAACAATATTCCGGGTTGTACAAATTTACACATAATGAAATAAATATACTATTATTGACTATTAGAGTGTTAATATGTGATTTGCACAATATGATAATATCATATTATGGCGTTAGGTCCACACGTCAACGCGGCTATTCCAGCCGAATGACCAATAAATATAATATTTACGCTATTCGCGTGATGCGGATTTATTTTAGGAAATATTACTGTATTACACCTTACTACGACTATTAAACAATGTAAATGTTAACTGTTAGAATTGAACTATTAACGGACGACGCAATATTTCGGCGGTGAAAGCAAACGAACGAAAAAAATTTAGTATATATTTTGTACATTTTTAAAATTTTTTTTTGTATATTTTTGCAATGAGTTCGAACGACGAATACTAAAATTAATTAAAGATTACTGCGTGTGTGTGTGTGTGTGTGTGTGTGTGTGTGTGTGTGTGTGTGTGTGTGTGTGTGTGTGGCTGGTCGTGGTGTAATTACAATCTTTTCTGATATCGGCGGTGAGTAACAATTACTTCGATTTTAATACATCGGGACGGCGACATTATAGAAAACTCAAAAACACAAAAGTGGGGGGGAGAGTTTTTTTAGTATATTACACACTGATGTACGCTCTACCTATAAGTAGCGTACCGAATGTTCTACGATTAAAATTAAGTTAGTTTAAAAAAAATAAAGTTAACAAGTTACTAATTAATTTTTTTTATTAATTTTTAAGTTAAAAGTTAAATTTGAAAAAAGTAAATTGACTTAGTTAAAAGTTGAAATTTTCTAATTAACAATAAAGAAAAATTAGAAAACATCTCTCAACTGCTAAAAATCAAAATACTAATAATTTTGTATAACAAACTAATATTAATATAAAACGAAAATAGGTACTCGCCACCTCAATAAATATATGTATTTTCAATATTGGATAAACACAATCTCATCTAAAGTATACAGATAATGTGAAGATAATGTGAGCCACGAATCACAGTAATACTATAGTAAAAATATACTAAAAATATAATGCAATACTAAGACTTTTTTTTATTTCAAAATTGTATAAGCACTAAAAAGCTCGAAAATGTATTAATTCAATAACTGTTTGCGGTTGCGAAGCGTCATAAGAGACGAGACGGGGTCTAATCTATTTCATATTTGAAGATTAATTAATAAAATATTTAATTTTAAAATTAAGAATTTGTTATAAATGTCAATGGAAAACATGATTTTATTTCAAGTTATTTTTCTTATTGAACTCATTGCGCATCCACTGTGTAATTTGTTTCTAATCTTTCAAAAACTATACACAAATGGACGTTGAGAAACAGGCCCGAAGTTGTGTCTCATTACTTTACGTGGTCGTACAAGTTATGGTATAACGGGAATATGTAGAGTAACGGTTGTAGGAGACAACGTCTCTAGTCTTTATCTGCTTATCGATTTATTAATATTTTGTCGTCGTCAACTTTTGCACCTCGTCGAGTCTGCGGGGACCGATTTCCAAGAAACCTTATCATAATCGAACAACGCTATATTGGCATACAGAGCGCCAACATTTATTAACTATTTATTGACATATATTTACCGTATAAGTGTAACTATTTATTGACATACATTTATACGGTATACCGTGTTACATATATTGACACATATTTATTGACATTTATTTACCGTATAAGTGTAACTATTTATTGACATACACTTATACGATATACCGTGTTATTTAGGGTAACGGTATATAATACAATTTTTTGTCCATAAACGCGGTACGTTTTATACCTCGTGTTTCCGCGTGTTATCGCAACCGCGTATTTCTGCGGGAATAACTGTTTATTGTTTTACTATATACCTACCGATCTACCGTGTGTTTATACTTTATAATTTATACTTTTTTTCTTAAAAAATGAATAGGTACTTATATAAATCATCTTATGATTTATTTTTCAATTGTTATTATTATAGAGAGAAGGACTAACTTTTATGTATACCAATAATTAGTTTTTTAATAAATTGTTTGAGTACTGAGAATTATTATACAACTGATCATGAACTTTATTTATTAAGGTAGTGCCAAATTTTTTTAAATTTATCAACCCATTTGGTTTATACACGCCTTGTCTCAGACTGTGTGCAAAATAGTTGTACGCAATAATTAACCGGTGGCAAGCATTTGTAAATTTTGTAAATACCTACAAGGCAGTGACGTATATGAGGGGGGATCGCCCTCCCCCTTGGATTTTAACGGTATTGTTAAATGTGATTTCATAAAAAAATGTATTATTTAAGAGTGTATTAATAATTTTAATATTTGCATTGTAATCGGCGTTTTCAAAAAGTAGTGATAGGACATCAGGCCATTTTTAGTATAGTTTTAGTCTATAGTTTAGTATATATAGGTGCTCTATAATTGCGTGCATATTTTTAATTCCAGTTATAATAAATAAGACACATTTCCTAAAGCAAATTTATTATAGGCAGCGTTGGGAAGTTGTAGCTTTCGCATATTTTTTTTTTTTTAGTAAATATTAGAACGTCCCAAGTAAGATACAAATGGTTTTCACGTCTCTCTACATAATTTCATATACAAATTGTATTTTTTTGCTAATTTTTACATATTGACGGTATTTAGAGCTATTTTTTTAATTTAGGATTATAAGTGCTACTTTTAACCATATTTTTATAATTTCATGTATGAATAAAAATAAACATGTTTTTAGTTTTATAGTTAATAAGACATACTTCTTTATGGAGGCTATTGGAACATTTTTTATTTATTTTTTTTTTATTGTTAATTTATAAAGAGTATATTACGAAGTATAAAACAATAAATATAAAATACCTTCCTGTTCTAGCTGATTCAGTTATATTCTGTAGGATAATCAGGAACATAAGGTATAGGAGTGAAAAGTGAGAGAGCTGGTTGAGTTCCATTTCTTTATTTTGAGGTAAGTACATTAAAATTTGTAAATCATCCTCTTCTTGATTGAGCTTTAGATACGCAATTTCTACAAGGTAAACAGTATATAAATTTAATACAATATTATTGTTATATTGTAATTAATGGTTAATTTTATTGTAAGTTATATCGCAAACGAAGTACTGACACCACATTATAATATGCCTATACAAAATAACAAACCGACTGCATAACTCATAAGTTCATACCCAAAACGCTATCATCTACACATGCCTAACAGAGTAATTTCAATTCTATATTTTGAAAATTGTATCACAAAAACATTCAAATTAAAGATAAAATACATTATATTAAAGGGTTTTATCCAAAGTGTGGATCAATTTTACCTGTAATAAGTTTTTCGATATACTTTAGTAAATTTGTAATTTTATATATCATATAAATTAAGCACCTAAATTGCTAGTCGGGTTATTAACTTATTGAGTGAAGTTAATAAAAACAGATTTTAACGTTTAGCCTTCAAATTTCAAGAGAATTTTTAATGTTAACGTTGAAGATTACAACGGTCGAAAGGGTTAGTTTTAGTGAAAAGGTAGAATGATTTTTTCATTAGATTTACCAATATTTACGTTATTTCATCAGTACCTACCAATAAATTAATCATATTGTTTGTTCTACAAAGTGTTTATATCCACGCAGGTACTTTTTGCTCGATAACATAATTTTATTCAATGATAATGTTAGTTTTTCAATTACAAAGCAGACGTTTTATCTACCTAGTAAAAGTAATTCAGGTAAATAATTATAGTAAGTACGACTATAAAGTATAACGTAGGTACATCATAATAAATATATTACATGTAATTGGTTTATACAGTGTGTGTATAATATAATCTATTTTTGTCTATTTTATATTATATTTAAGTTAAATATTTTATACTTCCATAATGTATAATTAAAATATTTTGAAACTTAATTTATAATTGCTCTGAATAACAATCAAAAATTTCATCTAAAAATAAAAATAAATATCCAATCTGTAAATTTTGTTGAAATTTATAAAATTTTTACTTTTAGCCAAACTTAAATGTAAATATATTTTATAATACTTATATTATGCAGTCAATATTGAATAACACTAGGTATATTTTATTTTTATTATTTCCATTTTTATTTGTTTGTATCATTACATGATATCTTTATTACCTACCATTTGAGTTACCATTTATTACAATTAGTTACCTATTATTATTAGTTTTTAAGTACCTACCCATACATACAGAGTGGGCGACCGAGTCGGATATATAGTTGTAAACATAGGAATTAGGTGACCGGGCACACTTATTATTATTATAAATTCCCGGCCCATACGAAGGGTAAATAATCATCTTCATCAGAACTGGAAAAAATCAATAACCTTAGATATATAAAATCAATATTTGAAATCAATAATCATTAAATTTAGTATTCTCAAAATCAAATGAATTCAATATTTAACCATAAATAAATTATTTTTTTCGAAATAAAAACGTTGATATTCATTATTAAATCAAGTGTTCTAAAAACTATTTGAAAATATAAAATCAAAAATCTATGAAGAAGAATTTCAAAATCAAATTATTTTAAATTATAAGCACTACACTTTCAGTAATGATTAATAACTTATATTATTACTCTACATCATTAAAATAATAAAATAAATACATTTTAATAAATGATTAATCTTATACACAAGTTGTACCATAAGTATTTTTATTAGAAATCTGATTTCCAAAGTAATATTTAACTTTAATTTTTCAAAAAAATAAATAATAAAATGATATTGGTATATTATAATGATAGCATATGGTTCAAAGCAATAAGCGTATTGAATTCCTTGTTTCCAAAAATATTTTATACAATAAACTAAAAATATTATGAAACAAAATGAGTATAATATATATTTCCCTAGTAACTAAATATTTAATGTTTCACGTCACTATGTAATAAAAATATAAAATGAGTAATACGAGGACAGACGGACTGACAGACATATACGGACGGATGGACGAACACAACGGGGATATAAATTGTCTAAGTTTATGTTTAGATCAGAGACCGGAACCGAACCGAAATATCGATTCTGGTTCCGGTTCAGAAAATTAAAAATTATAAAGAAAATATACAACCTAACTTCAGAAATTGTAAAGTTGTTTCAACATTTCTCGCAAGATTAAATACTAAACCAAAGGGGTTATCTTTAAATTGTATATATATACATAAAATCTGAGTTACCTGGTCGTTTGTATTTTTAAATTTAAAATTGAATTTTTTTAAGCGAGTGTTTACAATAATTTATATAAAATTACTCAAAAGTCAAAACCATCAACAACCATATAATATGTACCTACAATCTACATACTCAAAGATAACTAAAAAGTAAAAGATAATCGAAATTTTGTGTTATATAATATATAGGTACTAAATACTTCTATATTACAAATTTAAATTGATTGTGTTATTTAATGTTTTTCAAAAATCACCCTCCGAAAATTTGTCCTGTGTTACAAAAAACATCATTATATAGGGACATAGACGTATATACCAATGGACAAAGATATTAGTTAAAAGTAATTAATCATAGATAAAAAAATGGTCAGTATAACCATGAAGAATATCTACTTACCTAATTATTAACATTAGTTTTACACATATTATACCTATAATGTGGAAATTGAGAAGCTACGATACAAAATATGCAAACCATATCTAGATCATCTCGTAGACTTTAAATTTTGAGTTTTAGTGGTACTCGAAACCGCTTTTTATTATTCTGTTTAAAACTTGTTTATTGTGATGTTTTATTTCATTTTACTCTATAGTATTTAATCGAAACCACATTCCAGTGGATCCACTGAACTAAAAATCAGTGAATGAACGCATTGATATTTTTTGTTTAATTACTGTTAACGATGTAAATTTTCTTTAACACGTTCCAGACAAACCATCCCAATCTAAAGATTACGTTGGAAACGAGGCATTTTTCAAATACCGATGTAATAAAATCACATATTCGTACCATAGTTTTCATAAAAATATCAATCGATAGGAAATATTGTATCGATTATTTAGGTAAAAATAAAATGAAATTTGCTCTACCTGGAGCGGCATGGGATATTTAACTCGTAGTTACCACAGGCTATAAAATAAATACCTAAGTAAACACTTTATAGGAGACGGAATTATTTTTCAAAGAAATAATAATCTTATTATCAATTGTTTTGTCATTTAATTGAATTGTTTTATGTCAACATGCTGTAGGTATTTTCTTTTCGGATAATGGTACTATTATTTTATTTTTATATTAATATAATTGTTATAATTATGTGATATAGGTAATGTAATTTAAATAATATTAATATATAATGTAATATAGTGTAATATTTATAATATAATATAATATTATACAGGTTAATTATTATTATTATTATTATTATTATCGTATATATATATATATATCGTTGTATTATTATTTACATACGCGTAACATACAAAGTGTACTTAGGAAGTTACTATGTTGGAGTACCTACCTATTTAATTATTATTTTTCGAAAATGTCTAATTAAATTAACGAAGATATGTAGCATGTGTATGAATAGTTTCTGGAAGATAATGAATCAGATAGAGATGGTGATGATGTTGAAGTTGGTGATAATATACCAAAAATATAATTTTTGTGTATAACAATAAAAATATAAAGAAAAAGATTTATTTTGAATCAAAGACAGCAATATTAAGTTGATAAAACCGCTTTTTTGTATTTATTATATAAATAAAAAACACGATCGGTTTTTTTTTTTTTTCGTTCTTATTGATCATGTTTTAGCCGGTTTCCGGTGAAAGCCATTATAAAAATTGATTTTGTGAAAAAAAATGTATAGGTACCATAAAAAAATAAAACATTTCAATTATTTTATTATATAAAACTATATAAATTGAACAAAGCACAAGAATGATAAGTAAATTTGAAAAATGGTTAAAAACACTCGTCCCATAGCCATAGGTAAAAATAAAGCGAAAATACTCCGTTGTATAGAATTGTATCGCGCGTCTCGAACTTGTTAATAAGATTTTTTAATATCTACAAAAAATGTTTTTACTATATTTCTAAATTGAAAAGTATCTACCTTTGTTAGGTTGTTAAATTACAACAAATTAGACATTGTAAACTGATTTAACTCATATAATAACATATTTGATCGTAAGTACCTTTATTAGGTTGTTAAATTACATTAAAATCAATCTTTTTATTTGAATTAACATTTAATTTGCTTTAAAATACAATTAATTAGATAATTTACACTGATTTTACTTGTAATAATATATATTTGATAGGAGCTTATATTGATAAGCAGTAGTTCAGTTTTTAGTTATCATATTTTCTATGAGAATAAATAAAATACATTAAAATACATTGTACAGATCAGATTTTTATATTTTGAAGTTAGAATATGTGAATTTCGGTTACTGTCGGAATTTTAGAAGGTTAGATTATGTTCAAAACTCACTATTGTTTACAGACATAGATTTTAATATAAAATATAGAATCTATTGGTATTTTTATTTTATTCTTTATTTAAATCTATATATTTTATTGTTACGTTTTAATTACTTTTTAACTATTATTATTATTCTATTTGTTCTCTATTCGTATATATTATAACATTTAATGTTTGTTGTGCTATAATGTTTCATCTAAAAAAAATCATATTTATAAATTTCAATAATTTAAATTTTAAATTTAATAAATTTCGGAAACGATATTAACCGGTTTTAAAATTTGGGTTCTAGTTCAATTTCGGTTTCAGATAAAAGAGTTCTGGTACCGGTTACGGTTCTATTATATTTTATGGAACTGGTTAATTTCGGTCCGATTCTAATCCCTGCTTTAGATACCTGAAAACGTCAAAATATTGAAAATAATAAAAATTATTCGTTTATCACATCTCCGAGATACATCCTGTATATTATAAATCGTACGTGTACTAGGTATACTCGTATACTTATTTATAATGGGTAGTCTCGTAGGTTTTCAAAAGTGGCCGGTTAAGTATGTTCTCACTATTTAATTACACCCGGAATAACATTAAACTTAAGCACCGTAAAATTCTCCCTTTCCCTGTCAAAGTTTTTCAAAAGAGTCGTCCTTTCTCCCTACTTCTCTGTACTTCCATGTCTTTATACAGGTACATCGCTTGACTCGTCCCTGTTATTAACTCTTACTGCGTTTAATGATCTCCGTCAATTCAGGATCAACCAGAGCATATTTTAACATGCAAAGTATATAACCTAACCTGTGAAATGATTCAGGTAGACAGCGACTCGACGCAGAGAAATAAGATAGTCCAGACTCGTCATTACACCAAGAAATATCGGGAAGGTTGAAATCACCACAGAGAATAAAAGTGCAGTCGTTAATAGTAGAGAGAACTGATTGAACTGATGATATAAAAACTCATGAATAATGATGGGGAAAGTGGGAGGAATGCAAACAGAGCCTACCATAATTTTTTTCTTATTAATAGAGATTTTTACAAAAAGATGCTCAACATTATTAACAGAGGTAGCTGCTAGTAAAGAGGAGGAAATTTCTTTGCGAATATTATCAATATTATATATAACTTTTATATATTTCACTATCTTTCGGAGAAAAATCGCTTTATTGACAGACAAAGCAATATTGGTAAATGGGAAAAGTTGAGGGGTCCGTGAACTATTCTGGTAAATAATACTTATTCAAAATATTTAATTTGAACTTTTCAAAAATGTTGTTTTTAAATACACTTAATTTTGATATTTTAGAATATTTTGCATGAAATGGAAAAAATGTTAATGAATAAAAATTAATAAAAACGAGTGACAAAATAATTTTTTCGACATATTTTATATTTATAATTTTTTCCTAATTTTGTAACAGTAATATAAAATATATGTATAGTAAATGGTGGTATTATTTTAAAATATTTATTTAAAAATTAAAAATATTTTAAGTATTTAGACATAAGTATACCTGACAAAACAGTTAACAGCCTTTGACAGAAATGCAACATAAAAACAAAGTGTATGATAGGTCATGAGATTTGTAAAATATAGTATTGAAACGGTGATTTTGTATACTTTTTGATAAATTTTCTTTACATTTTATTTCTTAGTTTGGTTATAAATGCTAATAGTACCTAAGAAACACAGCTTAGTAATAATAATACAGTTCATTGAATTTTGATTACCAAAAGACTCCAATCGCATTTGTAAAATAATTTTAAATGGTAAACACATTAATTGGAGAATGAAATATAAGATTTAATCATTATTGAAATTATTTTTTAATTTTTTTTAACCTTAAATTAAAAACATAATATAAGAAATTTGTATGTATCTAGAACCGACATTTTTGGATCTATGAGGAAAATAACTAATATTTTAATCAAGTTTTTTCGTAATTTTTTTCTAAAGTGTTTTTCGAAAATCAACAAATTACCTCTTAAAAATACCATTTTGATAAGATGTTATGCCAAAAAATGGATATGCATTACAAAATTAGATCAAGTCAAGTCAAGTATTCTGGTTAATAAACTGCACACAGATAAATATAAAACAAATAAACATCATCGTAAAACGAGAAAATATTTTGCATCGCTCAAAATCTAAAATATTGTTATTATATTCATTTATAGCCTTTTATGGCATAATTATTAGGTAGACATTACTTTTTTAAGACATCATACTCTATTTCAAGTTATTATTGTTTAAAAAATGTTTAAAGTTTTTATAATCAATATTTTTCGATTCTGGGGGGGTCTAGTACCCCTGGATTCTCCCCACCCCCCGTAAATACCTTTATATATACGTATATTTAACTGAATTCTATCATAGCACTGATAAAGTACGTACTTTATTTTTCATGCCTTATCGTGTGTCTACTGAGTTTCTACTTATTTATAATCATGTCCTCATCCACACTGAAAAATTCAGCGTACGCTACTGATATTATTCACATGATTATTAAGGCGTTATGAAAGAAAATTTAAATACCACGAATAAAAAATGTGTCTTAAAATTCAACATTTAGCCTACATCCACTGAATTTGTTTTATAAAAACCTCATCACTATTTTAAATTATTTTGGTACATTGAATTATGTGGGCCGATAAACAAAAAATATCGATAATTGAATTTTAATAGCAAAAAAAAAAGTTGAATGGTAGAAACATGACGTACATTTCAATACGAACGTTTATATATGTTTCTATCATAAAGTCTATAAAATATACATGGACATATAGATATACATATTGAAATGTTTCTACTATTTTTTAACGACTTCTTAAGTAAAATAAAAATATTGGACAAATATAAAAATATACATAGGTATACAATAGTATACAATCTACGTAAAATTATCATTCAAATAGGTGTAAATATGAGATTCGATCGCTTTTTCTATTATATACGTATGACAATGAGATTTTATTTTTACTATTGAGACCATTATATACAATATTTTATGTCTAAGGAAAATGGATTGAGTAATTTATTTGAAAATATAATCTGGCCTGTTTTATATTGAGACGACCAGAATACCGTAAAACGCTCCAAGTACTTTTCAGTTGGTATTTTCGTGTTTATCCTAAACTTTCCTCGAACCATATTTTTCATTTTAAATACTTTCTATTCGGGTGAGCAAAGTTTACGCCCTATAGATATGCTGAAATTTCAGTTCATCCGCAGTCCCAGAAACATTTATAGGTACTTTTATTCCGGAATTACGTTTGGAATACGCAAAATTGTTCAGAAAACTTTGAACCAAAAGTTTTAACCGTGCATATATCAAAAGTTTATTGAAATTTTAATTCTCTTGTTCAATTTATTACAAGAATTATAATTCTTCAAATATACCTGTTATTGAGATACCTCTAAATGGTTGTATTATGTTTATCTTGTTTACCGATTACATTGGTGAATTTGAGTTCTTATATATTTCATAATTTAATTCCAAATCACGCTTGATAATTATTTTAAACTTCTGAATTTTTTACACAATTAATTATTCTAAACAATGGATTAAGTTTTTTTTTGCCGAAAAAATATTTAAATAACCATGTATAATCATTTTATAACAATATTATTTCTAGACATTAAGGGGACAGATTTTGGTGTCAAATTTCGGAAATATTAGGAATAATTTAAGAAAATTTATAATGTTTAATATCTAAACACAAAATACTTATATAATAAAAATATTTATATATACCAATAGCGAGGCTCGTGTTAAAGAGCACGTGCACCGCCTGTAATTTAGATAAATTAGCATGTTTTTAATTTTTATGCATACAATTAATATTTACTTATGGCTGTTTTAATATAAATTGTCGTGCCAACGAATATCATTATTGTACTATGTACATGTTATCACGTATCGCACTGCTGTATTATTGGTTGCTGTTCAGCGACGCCTTGGCGACCACTGCGTGGTATTCCATCACTGCCACGGTCGCGAGGCCACCGTAGCGCTGACAAGTTGCGCACACTTGAAAAATGCAAGTATGATACGCCGTTTACACACGCACAGTTCTATTGTATTCCCTCTCCAACGGAAAATAAACCGTTTACAAATTATATAGCATAGCGCACAAAACTAGTTTCAACCATCAACCATAGAAAACAGATATCACATTTAGATATACACTTGAACTTGAACGAGTTCATTTTTTACTTATTGAACGAACTATATTTTTAAGTGAATGTTCCGAAAGCTGATTGTAGATATTGGTACCAACCTAATAACTTATGATTATTAAAAATCCTAATAATCAAAATATTGTTTATATTTTCATATTACAAAGTAAATGATTTTCGAGAAATACCTATTAATGATAATATCCAGTATATTTAAAAATAACACGTTCACATTCATGTTCTTTAAAAAATGAATGCATTCATCTGATTCCTCATTTCGATTAATTAACTATTAAAAAAATTTACATTTTCCCTATAGATTTTAAAAAATTTTAAAGAGTTGTGTAAATTTAATTTTATTGGCTTTTTTGAAAACTGAAAATCCAACAATTCTAAATATTTAAATTACAATTTTTAACATATTTAGGTATATTTATGTATTTATGTAAATAAAAATTTTTCCCTTATGCTGTTGTGTAATTACGACATTTGTTATGAAAAACAAACAAAAATACATTTTAAAATGGGCTTAGAGTTTAAAAAAATGAAAAATGCATTAACATATATTTTTTTTAACAAATATCGTGATTAACACGAAAGGTAGTAAAAATTATTAAACATTTATTTTTATTAAAATATCTTAAAAATTCTCTATACAGAACCCCATGAAAACCGTGCGTACGACGTCATCTTAACATTCAGGTGGAGTATTGAATATAGATGAAGAAATAAAAATACAACAGTCGGTTGAAATCAAATATGACAATATTTATTCAAATGTACATCAATGACATAAAGCTAGGAAAACATAAATAATATACTTTGGGTTTGCATGAGGATGGATATAAACATAAAAACATCAGGTATATATCAAAAGTAAGTGATCCATTTATCGATACTCCGACCGATTAAAAGTATGTTAGCAGTCATTTTTAAGGGGTTTTGTATAGACAATTTTAAATATATTTTTTCAAAAATGAAAATCCAATAATTATAAATATTTAAATTAAATTTTTTAATACATTTTTGATATATTTTAAAAGTACTTAATTGAAAATTATTCCTGTATGTTGTTGGGTAATTACGATATTTGTTTTGATAAAGAAACAAAAATACTTTTTTAAAATGAAGTTAAAACGACTTTTATTTTACCGTATTTTTAAATATTGAATGTGTGTTTATAAAAAGTTTAATAATGTATAATACAAATTCAACATCGTATGACATATTATATTCATTTAAAAATACATATCTTAAAATACTTTTTCTCTGCGTCGGTGCTCCGGAGTACAAGGGCTCCCACGTAATAATTTTAAATGATTCAATTTAAGTCAATATAATAATAACTATAAGTTTATAGTAATAATTTTAAATGACCTGATTAAAGAATTTCAGAATAAAATAAAATACTCGAAAAACAATTTTAATATTTTCCACATTATTGTGTGTAAAATAACACGACTTCATTATTTAATTAGACAATGATTCTATAATGTATGTTTTAAAAATGGGGAGAAAACAAACACATTAATAATAAGCACATATTTTAATAATATAGCTCCAACATTGCAATTTATATAACTACCGATAAGTCAAGTATTATAGAATGGTAAGAATTATTATATTTTGTAATTCAATGGTCACTATCAATAAAGAATAAAATATAAATATTGTTTATTTTATGTAATGTGTAGTGTGTATTGTTACAAATATTAATGTAGAAAATATTTCAGTAATTAATTAGTAATTATACAGAGGTGTATCTAAATAGATATTGGCTATATATAATATCAGAATGTAGATAATAGGTACCTAAAATAACAATGTAAAACCAATAATTATATTTACATACCAAAACACATAACCCTGTTGTCTAGAATACGGAAAATCGTATTTTATAATTGGAATTTTGTCATTAGGAATTTCAAATCCAACCGTAGAAATTCATAAGAATTACAAACTAAATATTTGTAAAACAAAAAAATCGCAAAAAGTCGATTATTACCCATAGGTGAGGCTGGGGAAATGTTTTTCCAGCCCCACCAATAAGTCGTAAGAAATCGTCGTAAGAATTCCAAATTTAATCGTAGGAATTCATAGAAATTACATACTGAATATTTGTAAAAAAAAAATCTCAAAAAGTTGAATGTGGGGGTGGGATAGTTTGAAGAAATGCACGTAAAAAAAATTATTAATAACCACGAAAAAAAAACACTATTATTTTGATTTTCCGACTTTTGAGTCATTTCAAATTTTTTAAATTTATAATGGTTCTCAAAGTGTAAAGCCCTGAAAAATATCGTCTTATCACTTATTATTTCAAACTTTTGTGGAGTAGTTTTTATACTAAATAACCTTTTTAAAATAATAATGTTTATTGTAGTATTTATTTTGATTATTTTATTGAAATATGGGGTAAAGCGCTATGTTTGAGAATCCATTATCTCACGATTTTAAAACTTAAATATCTCAGTGAGTAAAGATTTTTTTCTTTGAGAACTTCAACATATGATTTAAGGCAACTATATATATCATTTTTGAACCATAAAAAAAATACACAAAAATATCAAAAAACCTCAGCTCTACCAGGTTACAAATGAAAAACCGTTCAGTTGTTAAAGGGTTAATAAAATTAATGACATCACGTTCCTTATTACAATACTAACCTATTATATCGATATTTATAAAATATAACATAATATTATATTGTTAATGTATTTATTATTAATCCGTATTATATTTTGATTGTGCACCGCCAGATATTTCACTTACGAACCATTACTGGTGTATACAGAAAACGGGCTTTTCGAACTCCATTTTGAAATATCTCAATAATCCCAATTTAAAAAAGAATTTAATACTTTGAAAGCTAAAGTCCTAATCCGTAACAATTTTAAGACATAATTTTTTATGAAAAATATTGTGTTCAACAATCGTGTTTTAAAAAATATTTTTAACTATATAAAAAAACTTCTTCTATAAAATATGGGGACACTAATTATCATTTTTATATTGAAACTATGATTCTGCATATACCTAATGCAAAACCATCTTCTGCATAAAAAATAAAAGACTTTAAATATCCTCATCACAATAGCAATTTTGAATTGATCCTATTATATAATATTCAATCCTATTATGTATTCACCATGATACTTTGATCATTAAGAAGTATTATTGAGATTTTTATGATTCTCCCTACACGTATTCACTTGAAACTCATGAAATTCCACTCATATTAAATTACCAAATTGAAATTTTAGTTTATCTAAAATTTTTATCTAATTTTTTTTTTTTTTTTTTTCAGAAAAATTTGTTCCCAGGAAAACCTAGTGAATATTCTACCTATATAAGTAGAGATGATTTTGATTATAATAAATACTTATAATTTACAATACTTTAAATATTTAACACCATCTTTCTTCGTTTTTCATAATACTTTTCATTTTTGTATTTTAACTTCCATTCATTTAATACACTTTTTAATGATTAATTAATTTAAAAAAATTAAAATACCTATATAGCTTACCTTTGTCAAAATTCCCTTCATGATTTTTTTCCATACAGTAAATTCCCTATAGGTACTTTCTTGAATGATGTCCGTGAAGTTGGCCACCCAAATTTAACGGCTGACTTCAAATTTGACCATTAATTTGTTAGTCATTTATAAGTATTTGTAAACCCAAAATCAAATTTGGTAAGTCATCCCTTTTTCAATTATCCCTAAAAATGAATTAGCCGTGGTTCAATGATTTTTTTGAAATTTGACTACGCCAAAATGAACTGTATAATTTGTAAGTAGTTTTAAACCCAAAATCAAAATTTGTAAGTCATCCCTTCATCAATTATCCCTAAAAATGAGTTATTAAAAAAATCATCAAACCACGACTAAATTATTTTTAGAGATAATTGATGAAGGGATGACTTACAAATTTTGATTTTGGGCTTACAAATACTTACAAATGACTTACAAATTAATGGCCAAATTTGAAGTCAGCTTTGGGCTGCCAACATCCTTGAATGCCTACTCAAGTAGGAATATGTAACATATTTTGTATCCAATATTTTACCGAAAAACTTGATTTAAAATAATAATGTCGAATATTTTTTCATTGTACCATTTTATTTTTTATGAAGAATTACAATAACTAAAACCGAAGTAAATTAATAGAAACTTTATCAATTTCTAATGTATTTCCACTGTAGGTATTACGTTTTCAAAATACTGAAAATAAAATGGTTCAATAAGTGTCTGTCAAAAAATGTATGTAGGCACAACGTGACGAAATTGTTAAAAATTGGAAAATCCAATTTATTTTAAACATGACGTAGAGAATGCACGACATTGATTGGACGCCTCAATATAAAATAAATAATATTTATCGGTTTTTATCTTAATTTCTAGGTACATACTGTACGTTAAGTATGGTATTTCTGCCTACAGTTTTCTGCGCTTGGCAGAATGAATAAAACGATTATCTGGTGCAAGCCACGGATCTTACAAATCAAACGTCATCTTGAAATGCAAACGCGTTTCTTTGAGACGGTGTTCTTATCTCACTATACCTAATATTATATCACCAGGCGTACAAAATATGTTTAGTGCACGTACCTATAACCTACTAACTATTGCGCAAAGATCGGCTAACGTAGAACTACCCGCACAGAGTTTTTAACGTTAGTTGGACCGCAGTGAGTCGCGTTAATCACATCAGTGTAGTCGCAGTTGCCCGTCTAACCTACTGCGGGGATTTCGAACTCGGATTTGCACCGGCCCAAACAAACACATCTCCGGGCCGTCGTTCTGTCGACGACACGTAGGTAATATTTATGCAAATAAAATCCACTCGACTAAATATAGACACGGATGTTTGTATATTGTTCACTCTGTCAAGGAGATGTATATTTACACTCCTGTAATAAACGTAGGTTTATAATACGGTATATACGATTTCCACGAACCAAGCAATTGAGAAAACTTTGTTTTCATAAGCACTTCCGTTGCCACTACACGCGTTCGAGATAACCCTTCCCCACGAGGCTTATAATAATAATGATAATGATAATAATATATATATACATATAGTATTGTTCGTCACCCGGAAAATCGCATTATAATATACACACGTCAAATACCTTTTTTTGGGGGGGAGGGACCGTATCACGTATCCCGTTATTGTATTCCGACATGTGCATAAACCGACGGTTTACGGGCGAATTGACGAATGCGTATTATGCGTTTTATGGGGTTTTTAATTTTTTTTTTTTTTTTTTTTTTTTTTTTTCAGATCCTCTAGCCGTGGATTTTTGGATTTTATCCATTCATTTACGACAATTACAGACCGAACCCAAAGAAATGGTTTAGGCCATAACAACAGACTGATCTACTAAACTAACTATTTATTTTCAATATAATTATTGCTAATTAGTTTAATTTTTTATGAATATAAATACTCGATTTTTTATTTTAATTGTTCGTCCTATACGCTTTGCACGGTATCTTATTATAACTACAGACACTCGTGGGACTAAGACCCTGTTGGCTGTTGTGTGTGTGTGTGTGTGTGTGTGTATGGTATTATATAATAAAATACCGGGTTACCGGTGACTATAAGACGATATTTTAGAAATATAAAAAGGTTTCTACAGCTTCTTTGTATTTTTATTTTTATTTTTTTTTCATAATGGACTGAATACAGTTTATAATCAAAAGATATATACGGAGAAATCACTAACTTTGATCCCCTTATATAAGGATGAAACTTTCGGATTAGGTCGATTTTTCTCATTATTTTCTTATTTTATTTCTATTTTCGTTTTTCTTTTCAATGTTTTTTTTCAATAGAATATGTTTTAAAAGTAAAACCATCAATACTAAAATTAGATCACATTTGATAACCTATTTTTATGTAAATTAATTCACAGTACATATCTCAAAATTGTTTTAATCTCTCTAACTCATATGTGTTCGGTATATTTTCAGAGTGATATATTATACTAACAAAAAATGTCATCTTATCTCTAATGTATTTCCTATATTTATATATATATATATATATATATTACTAATTAAAATAAAAATAAACTATGACATAACAAAATAAATAAAATAATAAATAATAAATAGGTATATTTTTATTTGAAAATGATATACCTAGGTATTATAATACATATGATATAGGTATGATACATGTATTAAAATTGTGTTTTTACTGATAACTATTTGAGTTGGTAAAAAAAGGAGTAAGTCAAAATTTTAGTTAGAATAGACTTATTGAACACTTATGGGTGTTTACTATAAATAACTATGAATCCAAAATCATAAAAAGTGCAACATTAGCCGTTGTAAGTTTTTCAACAACTATTTTGTTATCTTCAGTGTAAACCATTAACTTTAAGTATTCTCGTCAATCAAAAAAACGTGTTTTTATATTGTACTAAAGATGTCAACATATTTTTTGAAATACTTATACAATTATACATATTTAGAAGTGTATTATATTTATGGTTTCGGTTTTATAGTAATTTATAGTTACATGTCAAGAAAAGTTATAAGTATAAAAAGTAGGTAGTTTAAATATTAAAATCAATGCTGGCAAGTTGATGATTTTTTTTAAACTTAGTTAAGTTAATAGAAAAAAATTAGAAAAAATTTTAAGTTGATAGTAGGTATATAAATTAAGTTAAGATAAAAAAAATAACATAATAATTTATGTTAAGTTAATATTTTTTTTTTTTAAGTCAATATAACTTTGAGATATAGGTACAGGTATAATTAAGTATCTATTATTTTTTTTGGAAACACGGTTATTTTTAACTTTAAGCATTTTTTAATTTTTAATTATCATTCACATAATATTATTGAAAATATTACAATGTATTTATAATAATAATTGTTAAAATTAACAACAAATAGGTCCATACAAATGTTTAATTACTAGATATGTACACTTTTCTTCAAAATTATAACAAATGGAAATTACTCATTGCAAATTACCTACCTAAATACGGTTTATTGGTGGGAAATCTAATATATTCCTCAATTTATATTATGTGGAGATTAATATATAAATTATAATATACAGCTATTCTTGTTTTATTTAGATTTTCGGGAAATGAATAATTCTTATAATATAACAATTATTAGAAACGAAAAAAACAACTTCATTTTTAATCAACCGTTTTGACAATAGACACAATATGAAATCAATATTTATCAATAATTTCAAAATTAACTTAATTGAGTTTTGAATAAAAGTAACTCATTAATTAAAAGTTAATATAGCTAAAAATAAGTTAAGTTAAAAGTTAAAATTAACTTATCTTTTAACTAACCTATTAACTCGTTTTTGCCCAGCATTGGTTAAAATATCAACAGACAATAATAATTTTGGGTAATTTATTTTATTGTTATTTATCACATAATATAAGATGAGAATATAAAGGTTAAAACTTCCATCTATTAGATTCTAATTTTGTGTAGTAGGTAAATTTCAATGGATGATAGTATTAATATTTATCTAACAATACTTAAGATTTAAGATACTTTTCCCGATCGTTTCGTCACTTTACCCATTCGACTTAAAACTATTCCCCATCACTTATTCAATCTTAGCCACTACCAGAAAGTACCTGAATACATCAATGTATAAAATTTTTACACACCTACTGTATAAACTACTTCAAATTCATTTTTTTTTTTTTTTTTTTTGTATCACCTGTCATTTTAGTCGTATTCATTTTCCTCCAAAAATCCGTTTCCATTTTCCGCCACTTTTATTTTCCTTAAAAAAAAAAAAAAAAGGTCTATTGCATTCTCCTTCACTAAATATATATGCTTTTCGACTCTCCACTTTCCTCCAGTGAAAACACTGTTCTTGATCTTGTTATTTTAAATTCCTTCCTTGTTAATGTTACTGAAGTAGATAGTCCTAATTATCCCTGTTGATCCATTACATCATCCCTTAAATGTTTTTATTAATTATTCATATTATGAAAATCTGAATACTTATTTAAGCTGGAATTTATAATTATATTTCAATTATAAATTACTTAGGTTGTATAGATTGGTTGAGCGAGTTTGAGCTTGGTGATATTAATGACAATATAATTATTTTTACTTTCATATAATTATGTAATTAATACTTTTATTTCTAAATTTTGCAATTGAAAAATAAAACTTCCAGTTCGGTTCTATAAATATTTAAAGATATTAATTATTCGTAAAAATAGTATTCATCGTTTATACAAAATATTATACAAATTAAGTTTATATTTAAAATTCATTTTTTTTAGGAAGAAATTCCCATATTTAAAATTACGTGATTATAAATTTTATATTATTAATGTCAGCGTTTGGTTAAGAACAATTAAAATTGTTTTTGGAAATTTTATACTTCACAAAAATCAGGTAATAAATTACCATACACAATATCGTATCTTGATTTCGGAGCATATTCTGGTGATGTTATTGTTGATTATTTTAAAACATATTTTCCATCTGTCTATAAAATACACCTAAATAATTTACCAACGTTTAACTCCACGTCCAGTCTTATGAATCCAATAAGCTTATTCAATTTAGATAAAAACAATATTTTTAATGAACTATGGTCTTTTATGTTAAACCTATCACTGATAGCATTTCTCCAATTTTTTTTAAAAGAATGTGATTTTGTTTTAACTTTTGTAATTCATTTTTTGTTCAACAAATCATTACAATCTAGAATTTTTCCTGATAAATGAAAGACTTCTTTTATAACACCAATATATAAAAAGAAAAGCAAAATTAATGTTTAAAATTATTAATCAAAAATTTCAATTCTTCCTAAAATATTTCCAAAACTTGTGAATGAAAAATTAGTTAATGCTTGTAGTAATATTTTAATAAACGAAAAACATCGTTTTCGGACAGGCCCGTCTACTATCACTAATTAATGCATATTCAAGCATTAAAATAGTTTTCTGAAAAAACAAACAGATGTCATTTATACGGACCTCTAAAAAGCATTTGATATTATAAACTGCTTCATGTTGTCCTAATAATTTAATTAAAGATAGATGTGAAACAAAGACCATAAAAAATATTATTCATGAGGGGTCGGTAACGAGTTTACCGAATGATACAAATAATATTTTGATTTTAACGTCATGAAAGTTTGACAAATGCTGAAAACTTTAAAACTAGAGATAGTTTTAAATCCTTCTTCAATATTGGAGAACAAGTACATAACTGTTTTACATATATTTTGATTATTGTATTTGTATAATATATTGTAATTAAAATCTTTTTTTGTATTGGTATTGCTATTATTATTATTATTCGTATATTATTAATAAGTTATTATTTATTTCTTATAACAATAAATATTTCAAAGTAGTAAAAACGAAATTCTTTTAATTTATCATTAACAGAGATCGGGAGCTTATAGCACTTAAAAACTTGATAACAAGCATTAATTTATGCACAAAAAAACCCGTTAAAAAGTATAAAAATCAAAAAATATACATTTCAAAATTTTACTGGACAAAATAAAACTGTTATTGGTCTGTGTGGCGTCCAGACTATATTTACCGAGAAAATAAACTACGAGGTAGAACGTACCTACATCGTAAAGTTGGTGGCAACTGATTTCCACCCCGCTACCACGCAAATGTTAAACATTCAAATCTCAGTTTTGACATGATGACCTCATTGCTTTCAAACACAGTCATATTGTATAATAAATAATGTAATTTTACAAATGTCATAAAATCCGAACCATGATTATCAATATATAAATATAAACTTACCGGTTTCCTCACTGAAGGAATTGCCTATTTCACTGCAAAATATTGTCTTTCAAAATAACGTCTTTGAAGTTCTTATGACTATAAATGACAGGAGACGAATTCGCCCAGTCTTTCATCTTCTTCTCGTGAAAAATGTATTTTTAAACATGTACATAAACAATGACTGCAGAGGAACTGGTCCCAATAGCAGTCGACCACACGCTGCACTTGTATAAAAATACAACAGAAAAGTACGTATGTACGTTATTTGTTACGGACAAAGTAAGTAGATACTAACTACTAAGTAGTTTTCTGTGGTTGGTGGTTGATAGTAGACTGTATCTATCTTTGTGTTTAGTAAAGTCGGTGGATAAAACGGATGACTTAGGTGGTACAGGATATTTTAAATAAAAAAATATACTTTTTGGTTGATATAGATGACTATTATTGAAACATAAATAATAAAAATCACAACGGTTTAAATTTATAAATTAGGTATACATATTAAACAAAACAAAATACAATGGTGCGGTGCGGTTTGGTTGACCGGTGACTATTTTACATATAACTAATTTACAAAAATTAATTAATATGTATTTGTTAAGAATAACTTCAAATATACTATCCACCTTGAAGAGACCGGTCTTCAAATTAAACAACATTAAAGAGGCAGCGTACATAATTTTACAGCAGGGCGGGTATATACTTTACCTTCCGATGTTTTTATTTTTACTACTCTGACGACGATTCCGGCAGAACCGTTATTGACTTCTATGGCTCCAGCAATTTTCTAGGTTAGTAGAAGCGCAGGTTCCTTGACTAAGACCAATTCATCTAGTTTTAGATTTATATTTTGATGGTCCCATTTGGGTCTTTCTTGAAGGGTATGTCGGTACTCCTTTTGCCAGCGTGTCCAGAAATGATGTTGGATCTACTGGACGAGTGACTATCGATTACGTGGGTTTAATCCAATAGATTGGTCTGGTTTTTTGGGTGCCGGTATGGTGACCAGTGGTTCCATTGTTAAGAAATGTCCGGCGCTCAATGTTTCGAAGTCACTGGGGTTGACTTGCTTGTTCTTTACACGCATGACATGTGTATGACCTCTTCTCGTGTTGGCTGTTTTGATAATTGCAATCTTGTGTAACCTTTTGTTCCGAATGGCCACTAACTAGAACGGTTAATTTTATAAATTGGTTGGCTTTAAAATTAAGTTTTTTCTTTGGATAACTAATCAGGCTTACTGTAGTAGAATTACCAGACTTGGTTAGGAATATCACAAATTCTTTAACAGTTGGATCTTCATTTGTGTCAATATACAATTTCCATTGAGCTCTAAGCTCTAAGCTGTTGATCCAACTTTTTCTGTAGTAAGTGTAAAAGGATTGGTTCCCATTGATCAACGGAATGTGAAAGAAAGTAATAACATATTTTAGTTAATTTCTGATCGATTGTATCGTCTCGTATTTACCGATGGTCCATACGAGCGTTATTTGACGGACCGTGTGATAGGTAGGTTAGGTTAGGTAGAGACCTTTCGGCCGGAACGCTGTGGATTTTCGTCATACCAAGAAATGAGTGTCCGTGTAATGGGTACAAGTGTATGAGTGTGAGGTTCAAGGTGACCGTTATAACATGAAATAAATTAAATGAAAAAATAAAATTCGATATTATATTAAATTGATTCATTGTTTAATTATTTTGATTTTATTGGAAGGAAAGCACGATGGGCATAAAACCTTCCAATATAAAGAGAGAGAAAAAAATAAACAAAATTGTGCCTGTGTATAATGGACATACTACATAATTTATACATTATTTTGCACATTTACATTTTTTTCTTTTTCTTTTTTTTTTTTTTTTATATTACAATTTTTAAATGGGGGATAAATAGAACAAAAAAATTAAGAAAAACATCGGTATCGGCCCGATACCACTGATTGAAATTTTACATTTATTTTTAAACGGGTGATGTGTCCACCCACCGTAAACCATTTTCCGTTCATCGTCGCTCAGCTACCCGGGGGGACGGAGTCGGAAAACTCACTCCATCATGTATTTAAAAGAAAAAAGACAAACAGAACTTATGCAGGTGTCCAATGTATACATGTAGAGAGATGATTGAACCCTCGACGACACACAATCGTTGCGGTTATAATAAAAAAAGACTTAGGGGAAGACTTGGGTGGTGGTGGCCAGCACATTTACATGATCTTTATAATTATATTATAATTCACACATATACGCTCGAAGAGAGCTGACTGTCGGTTGTTGTGCCTATCTATTTATATATATATGTATATGGAAAAAGCAGCGGTGCGGCCGTTTATACCACCCGTTAGATACGCGATATATATATATATATATATAATAATATAATTTAAAAAAAAATACAAATGGGACAACAAATCGAAAGTCACACGATATTCCACTGCCCAGAAAAGCCTTGGGTGCATCAAAAAGGTTCTCTAAATGGCTATTTGAAATAACCCGACGGTTCGAGTATCTGGCCGTTAGCTGAGATAAGGCCAACTCATAATATAACTGTTGATCAACATAAGACTTCCTATACGTTTTAAAAGATTTCCCTCTAAATAAGACTTGAGATATCCGAATTTTAAAATTGAACTTATTTGTGGATTTTCATGTATAATAGTATCGGACATGTTTCTAAAACTTACGTAGTCTTTCGGATCTACTTTAAACTTGGGAATCGCTAACTTTTCGATAATTGATAAAAAATGTTATTGGTTGGTATATTTTGAAAATACATTGTTATACATTTATAAGTAATTAATTTAATCAGATTAGACATAGAATCCGTGAGGGGATTTGATAGAATATGTTTTACTTATAACTAATTTCCAATAATTATTTCATATGGATTAAATAATAATAACTTCAAACAACGTATAGTCGTAAAACTGATCGTATCCGGCTTTTTGAAGTCATTTAACCATAATGAATCTAGTTGGAACGGTTTACTCATTACCAATAGTGACAGAGTTATTGTGACACCAAAAAAAAAAAAAAAATCAAGTTGGTATTTAATAAGTATGTAATTATGTTGGAAGATTTTTAATAGCCGGTACTCTATAATACATTCAAATTTTTTTTTAAAGATCAAAACTCTTTTTAGGCCAGTAGAAATCGTAAAAATTAGTGGGCAGATGGCTTTCCTATTCGGCGCTGCCCTCAAGGCAATGACAATTTGGTCGTATTAGGGTACGTGGCGAAAATGTCTATCGACGAGACAGTCACGGCAATATCGGTAGGTTCGCCATTCTTACACTCACTATACAAAATTTAAATTGTTTAACTTGAACTTTGTGAAATAGACATTATGTTCTATCGATTTTTATCCTGTTGTTGTTGAACTAGCAATGATACACCGTGGCCTAAGAATTAATAGGTTCAAGCTCGATATTTTCAGTGTTTGGGAAACAAAACAAACGTCTAATACAATCATTTTATTTTATTTTATAAAAATCTTTTTTTTCTCTGATTATATTTCTAAAATTATCAGAAAATAGGACTTTAATAAACCTTTAATGATCCTTTAATAATAATATTATAAGTCGTGAGTTAATAATAATTAATAGTTGCTATTATATAGTCTATTATAATATCAAAAAGACATTGTTATACGATTGATCATCATTTTGAAAACGTAAGTCTTACAGTATGTAACTTGCA
The DNA here is from genome assembly GCA_025469235.1 of Pemphigus obesinymphae. Taxonomy (NCBI): domain Eukaryota; kingdom Metazoa; phylum Arthropoda; class Insecta; order Hemiptera; family Aphididae; genus Pemphigus; species Pemphigus obesinymphae. The sequence goes on along the minus strand of JAIPRL010001797.1, from coordinate 4,748 downwards.
ATATCAAGGGACAGTGTAGAAAAAATAATTATTCTTAATTAATGTTGATTAATGACTCGTGAGTTTAAACTACCTATAGGAAATAAAAATTTTCTTCATTTCCACATATTATATTATGTAGCTAGTTTAACATAAGTTTAGATAATATAATATAATAGTCTATATCATGAAGGAAAAAAAAATAATTACGACATTTAATTGAGAAAATTATCTAGAATATTATATTATATTGGTTTGATTTTTGACAATAGAAAAAGGTTTTCTGCTTTAGGAGTCAATTAGGAATGAAATATACAAATATACATTTTTTTATTTATTTGAAGTTAACAATATTTTTAATATATATTTTTTTCATAATGTATATTTCTAGAAAGAAAATCTCCACCAATGAACGATATTTGTGTGATTGCAAAAAGTGGTATGAATGAACGTTTTTGCTCTTTCTCAATAATATTTTGGTTTTTGATTGATTAACTTTGAGTTATTCTTTTTCAATAAGACATGATAATATTTAGATATTATAATTACAAATATATAAATCATATGAATTCAATTCGTAACAAGAAATTAAAAATAATTTATAAATGTAATCATATAAGATATAATCAGTAAAAAACATGATCACGCAGTGTACTTAATATTTGTATTAATACAGTCACATATTTGATTTTATGATAAAATATATTATAATGTAGGTACTCTTATATATCTACCACCTATGTTTTCCTTATTGACCAAATTTTGGTCGATTTAAAAAAATCTGAATTAATAGTTTTAGAAAAAATGTATAGAATAAAAATAAAAATCGATATAATTTTTACATTAGTTCATATAATAGTAATAAAAACTCAATAGCGTTTTCGATCTATTTCATTAATTTACTCTTTATCCGTGATGGCGGTATTACACTACAGTCATGTATCACTCCTAGCATACTGAAAATTCACCATGTAATTTTTTTGCAACCTTTTCACTTGTGTAGAAAATAAATGTACTATACCGAGTATACCGTCATATGAAATTTGCATTATCTTTAGCTATAATTATTCTATTGATACTATTTATTATCATATAGTATATATTATTATAGACCTTGGCTTAAGATATATATCTTAAACCGTGGAGCAGATCAATGGAAAACTGTACAACATATTTGTATTTATGGAAATCATTCATCGAAATGTTGTCTCTTTGTCTAGCATGCCCTATTCTATAAGATACAGATACCAGTATAACTGCCGTTAAAAAAAAATAATAATCATATATATAAAAAATGTAATTACAGAAATCAAAATTAATAGACGAAGAAAAAAATGTATGAAAGTAATATTTTGTTTTGATATCAAGTTATATATTAATATTATAAATTATATTGGTATAAAAACATAATTTTATATTCAATAAATAGAACGCTTATTTGTAAAAAATATTATTTGAAAATTAAATATATCATTCTTAAGCAGTGGCGTAGTAAGAAAAATTTTCCATGGGAAAGGGGGGGTTATATACATAAAAGTTGAATCTCAGGGCTTAAGTATCGTTAGAAAATGACTTATATATTTTTAATAATCATAAAAAGGTAAGAATTTGATCTAATTTTAAAGTCATTTTATGCTTCTAATTTTCTTCGAACATTTTTTACAGAAGTATTTATTTTTCATAATTTTGAATTCTTCAATATATTATAGAAAAGTCATTACTCAACACATCAGCACATAATGACGTTAAAGAGTAGAGCAAGTTCTCATCTTTTTATTATGTATACTTATTTTTTTTTCTACAATTAATCTACCAGAAACAATATTTGCATTACAAAAGTAAGTATTACATGGTTATTAAACAGATATATCATGATTACATAACAACGAAAAGCGCTACTGACACAGATCTATTTTTAAATTACTTTTAAAATGTACTTAAATATTTTTCAATTAGAAGATTTTAATTTTTCTAAATTTCATTCAAATTGCCTATACGGAACCCCTTAAAAATCGCACGTGTGTCGTCGCTCTAGACATTTGCTATACACGGCGTTTATTCCGTCGTAAGCCCAGAATACGTGACGTGTCGTTGAAATGTACAATTTAAAATTTAAACGGGTACCTAATTAATTATTGTCTTACATATTGTTATAATATAACACATAGCTGTAAGTATTAGCTGTATAATTAAGTATTAATAATTGTATTACACGGGTAGGCATATTATTAACGAAGCATATAAAATAATTTAATTTATATGAAATTAAAAATAATTGAATAATACGTATTTAGTAGCAGTAAGCATTTTTATTAAACCAATATACCTATACACAATAAATTATTGTATTATTGAATTCAATATGAAAACGCGGCGGATATTCGTCGACCGTATAGCCTAATCTCATACAACTATATGCGGCGTTGCGCTATTATTGCATTGACGTCCGGACGGTAATAATTTGCAGTCTGGCTGCGTTTTTCCACAGCATCCGAATCGCGAAGGATTGTCATCGCCGCCCTAATCTAAATCAATGTTATTTCAAAAACGAAATTTGCAACCGCAATGTAATATAGATTATAGGATTGTTGCATGTTATAATATGTGGTACGTACTCCGAGTATGTATAATATAATACAGTTAAATGTCAGGCTCGGGCCACACGATGCGTAATTTCCGCACGCGGAAGACAATTTGAATTTCAAAATGCCTAGTTCGATCACACGGTGGGGCGCCGCCGGATGCGACTAAATATAATTTGTTTATTTATAATATATTTATATTTGTATCGAATCTAATTATCGATTATCAATGGCCGTACATATAGCAATCACAGTCAATGTTCTGCTTGCGCTAAGTACAGACGAATTTTTAATAACGAGCGATTTTCTTGATATTATTTGTGCCCCGCAGAACCTACCGGTGAACTAGACGAACCAAATCCGTCTACAACAAGGAGGTATTATAGGTGCATCCGCTCAATTCAGAAAGAGAGGAGGAGAATTTGTTCATGAATTTTTATAGTTCGATTCCAAAAATTTCCCGGAAAATCTTTTGACTATTATAGAATGTCTATAACTCCTTTTGATGAATTGTTAGAAACTATGCGTCCTCATTTAACCAAGGAGCAGACCAATATGACAAACCCCATATGTGTTCAGCTAATACTCACATTTACAATAATGTATGAAAATTTTAAAAAATATATCTTATTTACTTTATGTATAACAAATAAATTATATTAATATTTCCTAAACAGTCGATAAATAAATTGTTGGCTGTCATCTGAGGAATTCAAAATAATACAAAATAATTACAAGATATTTGGTCTGTACATTTAAATAATAAAATGCAACAACTTTTAAAACGAAATAATATGTATACCTGAAATTATTTAAGATAATAATAGTAATAATAAAACAAATTAGTAGCATACTAGTTATTTAATTGACTGTAAATTGATAAAACAAAACAAAATTTAATAACTGTTACTTAACTAATATTGTTCGTCTTTTTGTGATGGCGAAAGATCATTTCAATTGCTATACATTAGCTCAGCAATTATTGAATTCCATGATTGGACTTTTAAATCTTTATCACTATAGCCTTTTGACCCGATATCAAATAGACAAGGCCGAGCTTCGATTTCTATAATCATTTTCTCATAGTCGAACATTTTTTACAAAAATATTATTTAAAATAATCGCACGCGTAATAATCGCACCGTGTGGTCGGTCCTAATTTAAAATAATGTTATTCTCAACTGTGTCAGCATGTTGCGGCGAGTCGCGGCAGCTTAGTGCGGTGCCGCGTTGTGTGGACGGGTATATTTTAATGCAATCTATTTCCATGTTAAAACATGTTGCCGCATGCGGAAATTTCGCATCGTGTGGCCCCGAGCCTTAATGCTTACAACTTGGTAGGTATAAAAAAAAAATATTAATAAATCATAATATAAATTAGGACAATACGACAGAAACCTAAACTGTACCAATTTTTCTAAAATTATATCACTTTCGTAAACACTATGCGTCTATTCTACTTTAATTCCTATGTTATAACTTATAACTAATATACTGCGATTTGTATTTAAAATCATAATATATACTTACGAAATTAATAAGTGCATAGTGTATATTATGTATTATATTGTATATATTATGCCTACATACACTTAGGTGTCTGATATCATTATATTATTATTTATTATAATATAGGTCCCTTATGTATTTTTATATAAAATATAATATTATATCGTAAAATATAACAATATATTATAAAAATAATATATATATAACAACGCACGCGAATAAATCACCAAGAGTAGATTAAAAAATTGTATAATATTTTACTTACTCGATAGCTACCGTCTGCAGTCCGCCGATTGTCAAATCACACAACGACAGTATAATAAATGACAAACAAAACCCATAATACGAAATACAAATATCAAACATATAAAGTCCGGTCGACCATCTGCAGGTGAGCTCTTTTATACTACCTACTACCACAGATTAAGAGCACTTAATATATACTTAATATATACTTATGTAACATATTACACTTAATCTATGCTACTACACTAAAATAATTTCTGTAATATTGTTCAAAACGTTTTTATATTACTGTTTTGAAACGCGCGATTTTGTATGAACTTGAAAACATAGTTATTAATAATATTTTGAACTGATATCATATTTTTTTTTAATTCAATTTTTTACTAAACATTAAATATTTCGGGGGGGGGGGGTTTCACCCCCCCCCCCCGG
>JAIPRL010001796.1:0-73091 GCA_025469235.1 Pemphigus obesinymphae | reverse complement strand
TGATTTATCATTGCTTTCAAATTCAATACATCTACCAAAAGTACCCTGCCCAGTAGCGAAGTGCATCCACCAATACTGACACCCGACGAGCGAAGTGCTTCCACAACCTACTGACCGGCTTTTTTATATTATATATATATAAAATTATAATGCCAGAATCTTGAAATTAGTATAGTTATTGACTATAGCACTATACAAATAAATTGACGCAATAAAATTAGCACATATTGTTAATCGTTTTCGATGATTTTTATAACATTTTGAAATTGATAGTTTTTTTGTGCATGTAGGTACACTTTTTGGATAGAAGGAATAAAATACAATTTTCGATTATACATTTTTCTGATCGGAAATTTATTGTAATTGGAATTTGAATTTTTTAATTTGATCAGTATTTTTTTAAGCATAAAGGTATTAATTATACTTATTGAAAATTAGAATTCGAATTCAAATTTCAATACTTCCACCATAAATATCCCATCCAAAGGTTGAATCGTTTTCCCCCCTAAACTACATTAAATTATATTTTTATATTAATATTAAAAAAAATAAAATAAGATGTAACTTTGAAATAGTTTTTTTATGTTGTTTCGTTTGTGTTTGTGTGAAAATTCAGGTCCTTTTAATGGGAGAAAAAATTTATATTTATTGTTTTTATTGTTTTAGGTTCTGAGCGAGAAGAGGAAGCCAGTGATTTTATAATTATGTTTATTTATTTTCTATGAGCGACTTTTTAAGCAGAAACAGTTGTTTAGGGATTTTGGATCTTGTATGTTAACAATAAAAATGGGTTTTAGTTGGTATATACTTTTAAGAGGTAATTTTTTTAATTTCCGGTATAATTTACTTAAAAGGATCCATATTTGCTTTCTGACAATTGAAAATATAGACATTTATGTTCGGCATTCTTGTTACAATTTGTAAATTTTAATACTAGAGTAAATTTATATAGTATACCAAATGTATAGAAGAGATTATTATTTATGCCGTAGCTTCGTCTTTTTTACACTATGTAGAGAATATCCATATAAATTATATTGATTGGCTTTTTATAGGTAATTTTATTTCATTTTAATAACGTTCAAAATTATCGTACTGAATTTTGCTCAGAATCGTTTTATTGAATGCAATAATGATTAATCATTGCTTTCAAATACAATGGGCACATCCATACCAAGAGTACTTATCCTGTACGATAAGCAAAGTGCGTCCCACCCCTATACCGTACCGACTGAGCGAAGTACTTCCAACCCCGATTGACTGGAATTTTATTTTATTTTTTAAGCATTTTAATCCTTTTAAATTCTCAATTTATATAGTTTTATTATGAGCTAAAAACATTTTTACAGTAAATAAAACACGACAGTTGACTTGAAATATCGTGGTGACGATCACATACGTACGTAATATAGAATATAGTACAATTTGCAAATGCGATTGAACCCAATGTGATAATCACGATCACATACGAGTTATAATCACTAAACAGTATTGGGTAGTAACTTAACATAAGCTATATAAGTTACTGTAACGCAATTACTTTTTCGAGTAACGCAATAGTAATTGCGTTACTTATTATTTCAAGTGCTGAAAATGTAATTAATTTACCAATTGAAAGTAATTTGCAAGACGATATAAATTTTCACAATATTATTCAACATTTTAGAAGACCAAGAAAAATGTTGAAGACATTTAATATTCATTGTCAAATTTGATTAACACGTGATATTTTTAAATTACACATATCATGTTTAATAATATTAAGCATTTCTATTATATATTATTATTATTATTATTGTGGTCGTAGAAAATATATGACGTTTTAATTGCATTCATATCTCGGATAGGTACGATAATAAATAGCGAGGTGTTCATTAATTTCTACTATGTAGATACGCCCGATATTTTATGAATAAAAATTTGCAGCGTTTTATGACTATGAAACGAAATCACGGAAAGATAATATTTTTCACTAAGATATTACTTAGATAAATGTTCTAGATATTCGTTGATATAATGATATATAGTACTTGACAGGAGCGGATCTGAAGCTCATATAAGGGGAGAGCGAATAGAGATAATTGAGAATTAAAGGGCTAATTCCAAATCAATTTTTCAAATTAAAAAAAAAAGTCACGGTTCAGAGATATGTATGATTTATACCATAGATATAGATATATATATATACGATTTAAACGGTTCTCGAATACGCGATAACAATATTATCAATGCTAAATTTCTTATGAAAAAGAAGTATAACATCGTTGCTTTTGAAGTGATTCCGGTAAATACCTTTATAGGTAACCATTAACGTGATTGGATTACTTTTATCTCGCGGACATTGTGAAACGCAATAATTGCAAATCATTCAATATTGTCAAATTGCTTTAGACAAGTATAAATTTACCCAATACCGGTCATATTTATACAATATATATATATAATCGGGTGGACGGACAAAAATCCAAAATGATAACAGCCGGTTTTCTACGTGATATAGGTAATAACAATAACAATAATAATAATGATAATTTGCAGATCCTTTTCAGACGGTGGGAAACGAATAATGTATAATACGGACATACGGACGATGAGAAAGCGACACGAGTACATATATAACAATATGGCGTCGGCAGTTATATTTTATATATAGTGCGAAGGTGAAGGGCCAGCAGTGTCCCACGATGGGACCGATGGGCGGCCGTCCCACAGCTGGATAGGGTCCAGCTGCGCGGCGGAACAAGACGAAGAAGAACACGGCCGTGTCCCGGCCGCGGATATAACGATCACGGCGGCGGCGGCGGCGGCGGCGGGACGACGTTCCCACGACTTTTTCGGGGGCGCCTCTGTTCGTCCCGGTCCGGGATGACGCCCGACCCCACCGGTGCACTCGGCCGCATTGTTGTGCCGTCCCGCGGCCGTGTTGTCTAGGGGGCCCCGTGCGTGGAAACCGGTCCAGGTGGACGGGACGCGCTAGACAATACAATGAAAATACGTGTACGCGGAGGTGCGCGGCGCATTATTATATTATTGTTCTTTTCGTTTTCGTTTTTATTATTTTTGGTTTTTTTTTTCTTTTTTTTTTTTTTTGCGTCAAAAACGTTTGTACATCGCATGATGTGCGACCCGCCGCCGCCTACTCGGCGTTCCGTGTGAAAACCACGACGACGTGTCTTTCGGAAGATTTCGCAACGCCGCGCCGGTTGCGCAGTAGAGGATCGCCTTAGTCGAGGGTGAAAATAATGCCATATCATTTATATTGGGGTGTGTGGTTTTAGTTTTTCTCATCGCGGGCCAATTCGAAAAGATTTCCGTTCTAGAATAAACGTGAATCGTTTTCGTGAAATTTCTTTCGGAAACCGTGCTGTTTTTTTTTTTTTTTTTTTTTTTGAAAAATTCTCCCTTATCTGCAGTTAAAATTATATATATATATATATACTTACGTCGACTTTCGATTTTCAAACGGCAACGTACGGTTTACATTATTACGATAAATATTCTTAATGCATTTTAACTTTTAAGACATTTTTTGTATGAGAATTTTTTTATTCTCACATTAAAAACGGCTCGGCGGAACGAAAAATATGTCTGCTTCAAATGGTCGCATCCCTATTTAAAAATTTAAACGACGCGCGTTTGCCCATATATATAATATTATATATATTATGTTAATTTTCAACGGTTTTTCAATGGTTAAAATAATATTGTCGAAAGTAGGTATAGTAAATAATCGAGGGTAAGGTTCTGAGGTTTGCGGAAAATAGAATACCGGTCTCTTCTTCGATAAGGAAAAAGAGGAGATAGACCTTTTTCTTTTAACTTTTGCGAAAAAAATTGGCAAACACTGAATTGGTCCCCAGGTCTACATCCCGAATTGGATAGGTTTTAAATCCATTATTATTCAAGTAGTGGCCGAATTAGTTTTTACGCAGATAGTACGCAAATACCTATTTGAGTAAATTACATAGTAAATTCGGTTTCTCGAATTTTAACAAAATGTAGGTACTGATATTTTTTTACTGTTCGACTAGAATATATTTATTTTCTAATCCGTTTTTGTCACATCTGTTTTGTATGCATCACGACGACAACCGATTGTACACAAATATCCGCCCCCGCAACGATCCGTCGGCGTCCAGACGATTTATCTACACACCCGCGTATCACGGATAATAATATATATATACTTATATTTGATAATGACTCAATATTGTTCGTATAAAAATTATTATTATTATATTATCGTCCTTGAAACCATTTTCACGGTTGAAATTAAAAAAAATCATTTATAGGTATAGTAGGTACCTAAAATAGCTTACCTGATTACCGTGAAATAGGATAAAATTTAATCATTTTCCCGAGCTTTTCGGTTTATTTAGCGTATTTAACTAATACTATGAGAAATACATTTTTATTATTCTTATTTCTTTTAGTATGGTATAATTTTCTCCAATATCTAAAAAAAGAAAAATACAAAATTTTTTGATTATTATTCTTAACACAAAATATATTTAATTTTCAATAATTAAATGTAGCTGTATTATATAGCTACTTTGTTAGAGTTTTTACGAAATGAATATAAATAAAAATATATTAAAATTAGTTTTTGGATCTTGACTCAAATTTACATTTAATTAATTAAGTATTAACCGCTGCAGGTATACCTATTTGGCATTATTCTGAAAAAAATAACATTGCGAAAAACTTCATTCGATGTCGGTTGGTTAATTTGCAGTAGTGTAGTGTAGATATTTGTAAAGTTTTAAATAGTTTCAATTAGTTTAAAATTTAAAATTAGAAAATTAATTAATTTAAAAGAAATCAATATTCTTATAAAAAACTTTATATCTATTTATATTATTATATTGTTATTTTTTATAATATACCTACATTTATTTTTCGTTTACATTTGTTTTACAGAAAGTTTATTAAATATGCGTACACAAATAACTGAAAATTATAAGTATGAACTTTAATTTAAAACCACAGTGAAACATGAAATATGCAGAAATACTTAGGGATTATTGAAGCATTCATTCATTATATTATATGTACGAAACTAATTTAAAATCGCAGTTTCTATAAATTGGAAGCATAGGAATAATATATATGCAAATCCTAAAACTTCCGAGTCATATATATATATATATATATATATACAACTATATAAGTATAAAGTTCAAAGATAAAAACTGTAGATATAAAGATTATTACTTATTTATTTATTGAAAAATAATATTTTAAATATCATTAGAAGTTAGTGAAGGTGCAGGTCGTGTTCAATACGACTTTATAATTTATCCTTTTTGTTTTAAATTTTTATCGGAGTTAGGAATAATTATTGTGGTTATAAAATGATATTTTTTTTCCTGTAGCAACTTTTCCATCAGAAGGAGTTGAGAAAGAGTTTTGGTGGAAAGAGTTTTTTTATGATTTCAAATTGGTTCTAGTTGTTACTTTGATGGGGTCGATTTTAACTTTTCACTAGTTTCCTTAAGCATAAAGAAAAACTACTTTTGATAATGGAAATATTTTCTAAATGTAGGTAAAATAACAAAATAACAAAACAAATTATCATGGTTACTTAATTTAGATTCTAAACGGCGCAGGAAAGCTATTGATTTTAAAATTATGTTCATTTTTATTATTTTGTGAGTAAATTTTGGGTAGAAAAAGTCAAGTCAGAGTTTTGGAGTTGGTATATCAACGATAGAAAATTTGTTCTAGTTGGTACTTTGAACATAAAATTATTCCATTTTTTTCAGTATTTATAAAGAAAAACTAACATTTATATGGTGTATTTAATATCCAGTATTTTATAAATGCAGGGGAAATCACAACATAACAAATAAATAGTTATCAAGGTAGGTAATTTTTTTTAATTAGGTCAAAGGTAATTTAAAAAAAAAAATATTATATATGATTTATACGGAAGCTTCATTCAAAATTGTTTGTTTTTTTTTTAATAAATGATTTATGGCTGTTTTAAAATTAAATTTGACAACAATATCTATGATTAATATCCTACCCGACGATGAGAGAATTACTTCCACCACCTATTACTACGACTAACCTGCAATCAGGTATTTTTTTTAAATTGACATTTTATATATCATGTCCTCCAAAAATATATGTTCGGACGTTGAATACTATATCATAGAATATAATAATTATCTGATTATACACTGATAGAAAATTACACAGACAGCATACACCATTTGCGAAATCAAGACGGCCTGCATGTTCTCGGAGTGCAAATAAGTATGCTATATCTGTGTAATGTGTTATCAATAGGGTTCGGGACTTAATGCATTTGTACATTTTTATTTAATGGTCCAAAAAATTGACCATTTTCCGAGCCCTAGTTATATAAATGTCTACTCTGATTTCTGATTTTATTCTGTGCTATTATCATACAGTGTTAAAATGATAACATATTCTTCCAAGAACATGACGGCTGAATCAGTGATATTGACATAGTGTTCAAGGCCTGACTATATACTAGGTAGGTTTATACAGTTATACGACTGGCCATCTAAGAATTCGTCCGTGATAATATGATAATAAGTCAATCATATTGATAGAAATTTCAATCGAAGCGTACCTAGGTTATACGTATATAGTTATTGTAAATTCGAAACGATTTCGCCGCATGTACATGTATATATTATATATATATATGTATTGGTTATTTATTATCGGTTTTTACTTGTCGACGACATCGACGAGGACTATCGCGGTGTGAAAAGTAAAAGAACGATAAAAAAAAAAAATAATAATAAGATTCAAAGTAAAAATAGGTGTGCGCACGGTCATTAGCCCGGACTAGTGCAGCATCAAAAATGTGCACCGAATGATGACACGGCACCGCGTCGTCCTCCGGACAAATGGAAACAGCCAACACAACAACTTCGAGGTTTTTTCCGCACCAATATTAATATTATTAGCCATTAGGTATATTATTGTATTATGTATTATTTTTCTGGATATGAACGTGTTAAATAGTATAGAAAATAAAAAACGGCCCAGATAACCGTCGAACGTCAGATTGAAACGTACACATCTTGTTTACTATATATCATATATAGCTACAGATAAAACGCACATTACATTTCGTGTATTACAGCAGCAAACTGTTGATTTAACAGCGATTCTCCTCTCTCGCGTCGCCGCTAATCATATTAATCTATTAATATTATTATCTCATTTTCCTGTTGTATTGTTGCGGCGACGTGTATACATACGTGTAATATTACCTATGCATGTTGTTTTAGTTGTAACCAGTTATGATGCAGAATAAACGTCATATAATATATAATATCTAATATCTCTATATTCACTATACTAGTTTAGTGTGAAAAATTTTAATTAAAAATGCAGTCGATTCGATTAAATTTGTTATTAACTTATTATATATTATGCACTCGTATGAGCCGCCGCCGACGCGACGACGTATATTATATAGGTAGTAATTAACATCAGTAATAATTCGTATACTCGCGAAGTCGGTCAATAATTATTCTTGTTCGTATATACAAATTATTTTAATTTTTAACACGGTCAATTTATAACGTCATTACTCATTACGTCGACGAAATATCGCGGACATCGCGTGCCAAGTATATTATAGGTATAGCTGGTATAGGTACGCAGAAACCTGTCCGACGTATTAAACCCTTTGGGATAAAAAAAAATTCCATTTGAAATTTATGTTGGCTTACATATATAGTTATTTCGTTGCGTGTATATATATATATATATTATAATAATAATTATATAATATTAGTAGAAACGTCATTTCGAGACTAATAAACGTTTACATCGTACAATACAATATATTCAGGGTTGGGTGAAATCACAGATACAATTTATTTGTATCTTTGATATACATGTATCTGTGAAACCTCCCAATTCTGAAAATATAATCTTTTTATACGTAAGGGTAAACATACATTCTGTTCTAATCTCATTATATCATAAAAATAAACACTCTGCTAACATGCAAAATTCCCGATTTTAAACGCAATTTAGACATTAATCTAAAAACATTATAAAACAAAACTAATAAAACCAAATCAAAAATGTTCCTCGTAACTAGGTATGTAAAACAAATATTATAAAACGAATAGCATCTATCTCCATGGTAACCAAATTAACAATATTAAGTAACTATGTACTTGTAACTACGCACGGATACGGACATAGACCATAGTGGGGATATAAGGTGTTTAAACTTATATTTAAAAACATAAAACGATGTACAAAAAAAAAAAAAAATATATATATATATTATGGTCACAAATTAATATTTTAATAATATTGACAGCAAATTTAGACAATTTTTTAAATAAAATGTACACCTAAAATTAAAATTATAATTTTAAATTGTTTCATTCTTATAAAATATTATGATTAATACTCATATAGTAATACTTTAAAATTGTAATGGTATACTTTTAGTTCTATGTTGAACATTTTTATATTTACCTATACAGTTCCATACGATATAGTATATCTATTTGAAAAATGCAATATCTTATATTATGTTCTATTAGAGTTTTTTTTTTTAATTGTTATTTAAACTCTATATTGCACTATAATTAATAATTTTAGGAACTTAAAATTTAAATTTAAAAAAATACCTATTTTTTAAATAGGATTTTTAGAAAAATGAATGTATCATGATACGTTTTTTAATATCTTGCTCGATACTTGTATATTCTAACGAATTTCCAAATTATTAAAATATTTTAAATTAAAAAGAAACAATAACAGTATAATTGTGTACCTATAAGCTATATAATTAACATAGTACAAAAACCAATTAATAATGTTTATAACATTTGGAAGAGTAATATGCGAATCATAGAGTTCAGATAACTATATAATTTTCATTAACGGCCAACAGTTAGAAATGTAGACGATGCAGTGAAGGTCTACTTTTAATAAGCTGTTTTATATGTAAGAAGGACTTTTAAAGAAGTATTTTAGCGTCAAAGTACACACGAATTGGGCTTTGTGTAATTTTTTACAAAGAATATACTGAGTAACGTGTATGATTTTTGCATATGCTATAATTTTATAAGAAAAGAGTCTTGATAAAGTTAACGGTAGACTTAAAGAGTGGAGAAAAGAACTTGAAGGTATTTAAAATATTCAAAACTAATTAGAGTAAGACAGTGGGTATATTTATAACATATAAATATTCATATCGTATATAGTTTTGTATCAAAAACACTTTTTAAGACTAATTCATAGATGTGTTGACGACATAATAAATACAAAATTTTACGTTGTAAGCAATTTTCTAATAACACGCAAGAGCCCTTAATTATGTTAATATTTGAATTCGTATGTATGTAGTATCACAGCAAAAAACTTGAACATTTTCTGTGATGAATCAATCATTGAGCACATGGAATGTTGTAACAGCCTGGTTAATCCCTGCTCCAATACAAAGAGTTGGAACTCTAAGTTATTGATCATAAGCATTACAAAAACCAATAATGGGAAGTCTATCAACATTTTTTGGCCTCGTTAATGGAGCTATGAAGGTAAAAACTTACCATCTCAGTGAAGTATAACTGCATCATCGATTGACAGTTTATATTCTTTACGAATGTTCATCGAATGTTCAACGAATGTTATCAGTGTTCTATTATGTTTAACGTTATTTTACATCTACCATTTTACCAATGGTCTAATTATATATACACTTCGACAATACAAACCATTACTCAGGGCCATCCCGAGGGGAGTGGTTGGGGGGGTGTCCCCCCCAAACTTCGGAAAGCAGTGTTCGTAAAATTAATTTCATTCTACAAATAGTAAAAAAGTTGATGTCCTTTTTTTTTGTTTTTGCTTATTTCCTCTTTGAATGAAATATTTTTAAATTTTGTAGGTAAATTATGGTAGCAATGAAGTATTTTTTACTGTAAACTATAAACTCTTAGGATTTTAGTTGGCAAAATAGGAAAAAAATTGATTAACTTTTTTTTTTTTTACAATAAAACTATAATCAATTCCAACTTTTTTTTGGCGAGTTTTACAATAATTATTTTTTAAACAGAATTTTCTAGATAAATATTAGGTTAATAAAAAACCTAAAGAATATAAATTACGCAGAATATTTTTTATATAAATTATTTACTAGAATTTTTTATAATATTATTATTTAGTATGTTGTGCTTAAAATCTAAGAAAAATATGCCATTTTCTAAAGAAAATAGATACTTATTGGAAACTTCAGCTCTTTTTGGTACGGGTTAACTTTGTTCAATTAACTTTTTGTACATTTTTTTTAAATGTATTCAAACAAAATTGAAAAAGTACAATTAGAAGTTTTAGGTCTTTAAGATATGTTTTACGGAAAAATAGTGGCTTCGAGGAAGTTACGAAACACAGGCTTAAGTATGAAGAATGGATTAATAGTGGAGAGAAGCATGATGTCAGTACAAATAATTTTCAATGAAAAACTCATATTGGTATTTCTCGTTTTTAAAAACTAATTTAATAAAAATTTAAAATGTTAGTTTTTAACTAAAAATGTGTTTAAATAAACATACGTATCAAAAAACGGTTTAGTAGGTCGCTAAGTAATATTTTTTATGGTTCATTTTTGTTTCATCAGGGCTTTATGGTTAATAATTTTCGTTCTACTGTTGTTTTATTTTATTTAAGAAACCGGTTAGTACTATTATTTATATGTATTATGTTTTTTTAAAAATCAGTTTTAAATCATGAAAACTATTTAATTTTGTTCTTTAAATATAATACAGAGTATTATTTATTAGAAAAATCAACAATTAAGAGGACGAAGTCTTCACGCTTTTACGGTAAAGAAAAACCATCAAAGAAATATTTGATAATATAGCATCGATGATAACACCATTACTACTATTATTTTTGAAACCAGAAACAAAGTGATCAATATTAAATACTACAATATACCTATCAAAATGTATTTAAAAGTTATAATAAAAAAAACTTATTTTGTAAAATTATAAATTTAAATTTATTAAGAAAAAAAATTGTTTTGTTCGAGAACAGAAAATAATTATAATTTAAATGTTTTGTTTTTTTCTTTAAATAATAAATTGTGATATCATTTTGGGTTTCGTTCGTGGATAACTATTGTATTGATTAGTTGTATGAGAATTCCTCAAGTAAATTCTATTTTATTTTGATCTAAAAAAAAAAATTCGTTGTAAAACAAAATAAGTAGGTGTTTTTCTCAAGCTACACTAATACAATTTCAGAAAAGAGCAAGTCTCTAAACGTGTCTATATTGTTTATATTATTTTAAAATAATAATATAAATAAATATGATTGAAATAATCAAAAATAAAAAGCATATACCTTTTTGGAATGAATGAATTCAAACAAACGTCAAAAAGTTCAAAATGCACAAATGAAATATAAATAAATGAATTTTTTTTAAAATTTAGTTGTTATTTTTAATAAATGTAAGCTTAAATAATATGTGGTCGTTCATTTTGTTTCATTATATTAGAATTAATTATTTAATTATTGTTATACACTAGAATTAAAACTATATTAAAACAAATTATTAAACTGCATCGGAAATATAATTTTCAAACTATTTTTGGAGAGTTGTAAATAATTTAAATACTAGAATGTTATAATGATAATATAGGGTGATCAATGACCAAACGTCAGGTTTAAAATGAGATTGTCCATTTTTCAGCATCGTGTCATACTGTCCCCACAAATTTTATGTGGAACACATTTTGTAATTTTATCGTTTTTGTTCGGTTTTTTTTATAATTTTTGAATTGTTATCTTTTTTTTTTTTTTTGCTTTTGTGTTATTTTTGAAAGGTTTTATTTTAGTTCCGTTTTTTAATTTTTAAAATTATAATTTTTTTTTTTAAAAATTACCCACATTATACCTAAGTCTATTTAATAATGTTAATGAAATAAGTTTACTTACTATAGTTCCTGAACTTGATTCCATTAACTTCTTACGAACTATTTCATATTTTAAATGAGCTTTCCAAAGTTAAAAATTTATTGTTGTAAAAGTAAGTATAGATATATAATATATATGTAGGTATGCCTAAATTAAAAATCGTTGTTTATTTTTTATATAGGTTTCAAATGTTTAAAATGTTTTTTCCTTGCACATTTAATCAACGACCTCTGTTCGTTACCTCTGAGTATCTGTATTTTCTTGAAAACTTTGCAGGTTGTATTATTTGATAATAATACCAATAATTGTACACAATACCTAGGTTTTGCAACTGTGGCCGATTCGTGTTTATTATAGATATATATAACCAAAGCGACCATGGGGGGTCCAGGGGGGACACGACAATTGGATTCTCAGAAGTCAGTTGTATATAGACGTCACGCGTCGTCCGGTGAAAAAAATAAATATCGCTTTTTAGAATTTATAAAAGTTGTCCGAGAAAATCGTGTTTTGCACTGTATACCGCAACCGCGCAATGTAATGCGGGCCCCCGCCGACCGAGATATCGAAATCATTATGATTTATCGTCTGCTCCATATTATTATTATAGTCGCACAGGACACCGTGATTATATTGGCGTAATATTGCGATATGTCGGTTTATAATCACGTAAAAACGTTTTTTTTATTTTTATTTTTTATCATAAAATAGTTTAGTATACCGCTTTGAAAAGTTAGCATTCCCACCCCACTCCCACAACGTTTGAGAAAATATGATAATTGCATTAGGTATACTGCAGTATGTTATATTATATATAGTATTAAATGTAGCTTTTAATATACACGTTTAAATGAATACTATAATTATGTGAAAAAACCGATCATTTACTTTGCCACGATAGAATATTATATTGTCTTTCTCTGAAAGCTTTATTTGTATAATATACAAACGAACTAAATCTATAAATAATAATATATTAAAAATAATAAGTATTGTATAATATACGATCGTAATTATTTTCCATATTGTTTTATGTACCCATACTTACTTGTGGACTTGTACGTACAGGATATATTATTATCATATGAATTATGACTACGGTCTACTGACACCGATAAAATAACGAAAAAAAAAACAAAATTAGACTTACACTAGTTTCGTGAACGTATATCAATTTAGAATTTCACATTAAATAGCACACTATACAGGGTGATACCACACACATCTTAAATGTCTCTGTGAATATATTTATCTTTTTGAACAAGCTAACTTTTTTTTATATTAGCTTAAGCATATCTACCGTTTAAGAAAAGTTTAAACCTAAAAAAATAGGAAGAATAAAAATTTTGAAAAACGCTAAATTGTATAAATATATTGTGACATTAGAGCAAATCTATATTCGAAATGTTACCACCCGACCTTATAAAAAAATAATACTTTTGATTTTTTTGCTTATATAAATTTTTGGAGAGTTATTAATAAAAAAAATTAGTAGTATATCGATACCTGAAAACTAAGAAGTGTCATAACTATTTTCAGGATGACCCTCAAATTTTGTTGACTAGGGCAGCTTCCCCATGTTTTCTTCATTAAATATGGCTATATGGACATAGGTATCGTTTAAAAAACAAAAATTAAAAAAAGCAAGTGTTTTTTTTTAAAAACACTTCGCACGTTACGAGTATAATTGAAGGAATATAGTTCGTTAATCGTCCGTTCGGTCTTAAGACAGAATAATGTACTTATTATTATTATTATTTTAGATTTGAAAGCAATGATAATAATCGTTGCATGTGATTATTTTTGTGGGGTGAGGGGGGGGGAGTTAATATATACTATATACGAACACTACATAGACAATTAGGTGAGCACGATAAAAGAATAATCCTATATATTAGATCGATGACAAGTCAAAAGTACAATTTTCATTTTTAAAAATACATACATATTGTGTATGAATCTTTATATTTCTTACAAAACTATTGTTATTATTATTATTGCAGATATAGATTTTACGATTTGATTTTATTTCATATTCAAACCCAACTCTGGTTATATTTTCTAAGGATTATTTTTCTATATACACTCGACGATTTGGAAGGTATAATTATGAAAAATATCTAATGCTGGACATTAACGAATTAATAAGTTAACAGTTAAGTTAATTTTAACTTTTAACTTAACTTTTTATATTTGATTATTGTAACTTAACTTATTTTAGATTATATTAACTTCTTATAATTTTTTATAACAAGTTACTTTTAATTAAAACTCAGTTAAGTTTTAAATAATTGATACATTTTGATTTTGTATTGTGTCTATAGTCAAAATGGTCGAATACAAATAATGTTGTTTTTGTCGTTTCTAATAATTAATATATTATGAGAATTATTTATTTCCTGAAAATATAAGTAAAACAAGAATACCTGTATATTATATAATAGGTAATCTCTCCGTATATTATAAATTGAGTAATTTATTAGATTTCCCACGAATTAAAATTCGAGTATTTCGGTAGGTACTAGGTAATTTGTAATGAGCAATTTTCATTTGTTAGAATTTTGAAGAAAAAACTACTAAACAAACGTTTTTATGAACCTATTTATTGTAAATTTTAATAATTATTATTATAAATACATTGTAGTATTTTAAATAATATTATGTTAATAATTTTTAAAAATTTTAAAATACCTAAAATTAAAAATAACAGTTATTCCAAAAAAATAATAAATACTTAATTATACCTATATATCTCAAATTTAATATTGACTTGTACAAAAATAAATCAACTTAATTTAAATTAGTAACTTATTTTTTAACTTAACATAATCGTTGAAAAAAAAATAACTATTAACTTTAAACTTTTAATATTTTTTTCTATTAACTTAACTTAATTGAGATAAAAAAAAAAATGAACTTTCCATGCATTGAATATAATATTTAGACTGGTTAATAAAATGTCCAAAAGGCGAAAATATATATTATATTGAAGAAATATGTTATATACCAACCTTGTGCAATCTATATTATTATACAAATAATTCAGTGATTAGTTGGAATAAAATGTAAATATCAAATTGTAATTTGTGATTATGAATCCATTAATCTAAAAATTTATAATATAATTTAGGTCTGACTTTTTAAATTAATTAATAATATTTTAAATTTAGATACAAGAATTTCATTTTTTAACATTTACATAATGTATTATATAGATATACAGTATACCTATATGTGTTAGATATTAATATAATATTATACCTTAATACCTATATTATAAAAATTTTAAATACATATATTAAATTTGATTAGGTAACTATATTATTATTGTCGTAAAATATTTAATGAATATCTAAGATAATTATTATTCATTTAAATATTAAACGGGTCAAATTCTATGGTTAATGCAATCTATTTGGCAAGGAAAATAATATATTAACTTATAAAACGCTACGTTAAACTTATGGTTATACCTATACCTAAATTATAGTAGGTAATATATAAAAATATATAGGCATATATTGACAAAGACTACAAACAATTTAAACGAATTTACTGCACTAATATTGTCTTTTAATTTAATAAATAATCAAAAACTTAATTTATATTATTAGAACCTTTCTAATAAACATGCTGTAATCAGATTTTATCATATTAATATATATATATATATATATATATATATATACAAAATGGACAGTACTTTTCTTAACCCCTAATCCCTACCTATTGAAACACTAAGATATTACAACAAAATGTGATAAGCGAAAATGGGCCCTGTGGTAGAGAAACCGTCATATAACAGTTTAATCCATGAATATTCTGATTGCCATCATAATATTTTGAATAAAATGGAATAACAGATTCTGTTATCATTTATCCTGAACTCTGGAGTTGTATTTATAAATATGTATATTTATATATCACAAATATCATGGAAAAGATGAGTGAAAAATTCCATAGTATAGAATCACCAGATGTTTTCTATAGGGTTTTATTCAGTTTTTACTCAAAGCACAGTCCATTTAGATAATAACAATTTGTAATAATTGTTAATAATCAGTAAAAATAAATATACGAGTATAATATAAAAAAATAATGATTGATGACCTATGGTCGAAATGTGTTGTGACCTATAATAATTTGTCGAATACTCTATAGATTTATTTTATCTTGATAGGTATTATTTATTTTTATTTTTATAAAAGAACTGAATTTTTTTGGATTAATTCATTTTATAAAATTTCTAAAATTGTTACTAATTAAGTTAATTTATAAAAATCTAAGGCTATATTACAAATTATTATTGTTAGCCAATGAATAATATTTAATACCTATATATAGATACATATATGAAATTAACAGGCAGGATTTTCCGAATTTCACGGTACAAAAATACATAAAAATTTACATTGTATTAGAGTGTTTTATGTGAACCTAGATGACTTCAATACAAGCTGCAGTGCTGTAAATTTACACGCACGAGTACTTAGAATAATGTACCTATATATTATGCGAATATTTTAATATTTAAAAAAAGATCGGTATACCTATTATTATAAGTAATATAAAGGAACAAAATTGAAAATACCACCCGATGAATACGTGCGTTTCTCGTATTATGCGCACCGATTGCGCCGGAGTATAAAATATTATCTCAAAAATGAAAAAGTAATCCGTTTTCTTAATTTACGAGTATAACTATACTATACTATATACTTGTATTAATACTGTATGTACACGCGTAATTATATTAATAAAACGGTTGTCAGATTTCAAACTAAAAATGTCAGTGCGATTACTTATTATATTATATTATAGGTAGTCGGCGTGAAAATAATCGATTGCGATGGTGTTTATTAAAAAAAAAAATATTATAATTTATAGGAATATTGTCGGTGTACATTTTACATAGTAAATAATACTATATTATAATTATATTCTTATATTTTCGAGCTACGGATGCAAACAATAATGAGTATAATATACATATTGTAATGTCATAGGAGACACGTACCTATGGAGTATTTTTATGTTTATTTTGCTGAAAACGTGTTTTTTTTCGTCGCCAAGACGTGTCCGTCGCGAATATCGTTTAAACAAAATAAACTATTTCGAACGCGCCCGCGTTGGAGTCGCGCAGCCTCGCCTTCCGTGTCCGTCCGCCGACGATAGGTTGCGCAGGCGTGGGCAGTTATAATCTTTTATGTTTGATTCTCACCAAATGATCGTGTACAATGCACGCGTGTAAAGGTACGCGTGTGAAGAACAGCTCAAATCGGTAGTAGCTCGTCGAATGTATTTACATAAAGGATTAATCCAAATTCAGTCGTTTGGGACACATTTTAAGAGGAAAGGCGAGGAAAGGAAATATCAAATATCAAATAATATATAATATTTATATACATACGTTGTACAACCATCGAAATATCGAAAGTTTTACGACCGACGACGTTTATCCGCCCCCGAGGGCCACGTGCATGATAAATACCTACGAGGCTGGTGCTTTAAGAGCCGTACACTCTGTGTAGGACGCTCTACTAATAATAATAATTGCCGGGCCGTCGCGGCGGCGGCGGGCACATTATATTGTTATGAGTCGACACACAACTGTGTATTATATTATTATTATTATTAATTTGTTTTTATTCTTTCTTAACACATGACATATGTCCAGATCGTGCACTATGATTGTATTGTACACGAATTCGTACTTATATTACCTACCTATATATATATATAATATACGAGTATATTATTATGGGAGTATATACGAATTAAAAAAAAAACTTCAAACGAAATCGTCTATATACTATACTTACATATATACGATGGCTACAGATGATGTTTTAGATTATCCGCCAGGAAAATATTAATATTATTGTGAAATCGTTACTGTCGTTTAGGCGTACCAAATCGCATATATAGGTGCACAACAACAACAATAACAATGAGAATAATAATAACGCGTATCAGCGATTTCCAACACTCATAGATCTATCGTTTATGACATGGGCACAGACTAATAAAGAAATAATACGTTTTATAACGTTCATTCAATCATATTTCGTATATATATATACAATATATATAATCATACAGGCGAAGGCATGTTACTCAGTTGCGACTGGTTACAAAATTACAATATATAATCACTCTTAAATTGCAAGGATGGTGGACATCAACTAGTTCATCACTAGTGATGGCCAAACTTTTTTTTTCGACAAATTATTTTGAAATTTTGGCTGAACATTTTTAGATTCTGAACGTATTCGTTTTACAGTGATGCTTTTTATTTTCATTTTTTTTTTTTTTACGACTGTATATATATTTTTCGTGAAGTTGAGCACAAGTTTTGGATTTGGAGTAAAAACTCTTTTGATGGCAAAATCGCGGTACTTCAGAGAGGTCATTTTTATATTTTACCAGTAGTTTTTTTTTGACGAAATGGAAATCTACTTTTCATAACGAAACATTTTTATAAATGGTATAGTACAACAAATCATTAAGCTGTCAACAATATAATTAACGATTTGTTGAAAAAATAATATTATACAGAATTTTGCTCAGAATTGCTTATTTCCAATGCAATGTTTTATCATTGGGCTACATCCGAATTGCATGCGGCAGAAAAATATAAGAGCAGGTAGTGACCGAATTGAATGCGGCGTTTAAAATGAGTCTGTCCGAATTGCATGCAACGTTTAAATTGGGTCTAACCGAACTCCAAAATTCAAATTCCAAAATGTGACGTGATTTTAAAATCAGAAGAAATTAGAATTTAGAATTAGAAATTAAAAATTAGAAAATTTTAATATTACAATTAAAGCTACGCTTAGTTATTATAAAGGGTATTCAATATGTATGGATAGGCGCTATTATTTCGACTTATAATTATTATTTTTGAATTATGATTTGTGCATATTATTAGAAGTTATAATACGCATAGAAATTTATAAAGTTTATTATAAAATTATATCTATTATTTATTTTGTAAATATGAAATTATAATTCATTATTTTTAAAATAAAAATAATTATAATGAATTAAAATTTAAAAAAAAAATAAAAAAAAATTACAATAAAATAAGACAACTAAAATACATAGTTATTATAACCATAATAGTTTAAATATTATTACGCACGTTAAATCCAACACCAGTGGGTTTCATTTTTAAACAACGTTAAAATTGTATGCAGTAGCAAAATAGGTATATAAATTTTAGGCACTGGAAAATGCTAGGTACCAATTAAGTACTTTAATCAAACCCATTTTAAATGTTGCATGCAATTCGGATAGATTCATTTTAAACACCGTATGCAATTCCGACAGACTCATTTTAAACGCCGCGTGCAATTCGGATGCTTCGTATCATTACTTTCAAATTAAAAAAAATTAAAATAAAATAATACACATTACACTATCCTGCCCAAATACCACTGGGTATGATACCTAATATTATATTATACTTATTTAATATACATTTCAAAAATAGCTTTATCGTTAAAAATTAATTCTATAATTTGTTTTTAAGAGGGGTCTATTTTTTAATTATAACCCCCCCCCCTAAAAAAAATATAAAAATTACACCGCTTAGAATCGTATTTATCGAATGCAATGATGTATTGTTTTAAAATCTAAAATGACCATAGGGACGATTGACCAACATTCTCCATCGACATCCTACCCGGCGTGGCGTGCTTTTCTGGCTTTTTTATTTAAAAATTTTAATTTTAATTTATTTTTATTCGAAGCTCGAATAGATATTAGATACGCGCATATACGATAGTGTTTACACACATACCAACAAATTACAATATCGATATCGTTCTTTGATTTATTGATATTACATTTTGATAACACGATAAAATATATACCTATAGCCTGTATTTTACATTATGCGCACGTGTATAAAATACTATAAATCACAACACCTACAATATACGGTATACACACCGTATATATCGTGCATAAACGTAATGTTACACATTATATATTATATATATACTGTAATTGGACGAGTGCAGTTATTCATTCGTGTTAAATTGTGGTACAATAATTATAAGTAATTAAAAGACGATTTGAAGCCATTAAGAATATTGAAACGCGCGTTAATTCGCCATTCGTTATATCATAATAATATGGTATACAATGTAGTAATGTAGTATACTGCAATATACATGTACATATTTGAGTCAATTAAGATATATTCGCGTGATTTCTCGTACAATATTGAATGGTCGATTGTTTCCGAACAGATTTATTTAACGTTATTTCAGTAAATTTCCCGCATAATGTATATTAGCTGGTACGTATATCGTAAAACCGTCGACAGTCCATGTATTTACCAATATATAATTTCATAAATAACGGAATACATTTAAGACCATTATTTGAGTATAAAAAATAGACAAAATAATAATAATAATAATAATAATAATGATAATCAACAATAATTTAGTTAAAAAGTGTGCTACAATAAATTTTAGATGTACATGGTACACGTATATAGTGTACGGTGAACTTCACGGACGTACCATATAATATGTTTTTTTCGAAACAACACATCGCGGACCGATAGTGTTCTGTACAATATCATTTTCAAGTAGTTTCTAGGACGAACGAGCTAATGTTTGTTCTGCAGTATTAATATTTCGGAATGCGGTATAATTTTCAAGTGAGTGACAAAACAATGTTGTACAGTGCATTGTGGTTAGGGATAGATTTTTTTTTTTTTTTTAAGTAAGCCAGTGGGGACGGACTGTTGGAAGCATTTCGGTCGTATGTACAGAACGTGTTTTGAATTCGATAGCAATACGATAAATCATAATATTTTTTTCGATTAAACGATTCTGAGCGCACTTCGGTCTTGATATAACTCTTCACATAACTCGGCAATTTTCTTATTTTCTTTTTAATCAAAGTAAATTAAGTAACAAATAAATATCTAATAACCATGTTAAGTTGAAAGATGGTTTATAACTAAATAACATAAATTGAGATGATTTTGAATTCAAAGTCAATATTTGTATATGTTCATTTTTTTTTATTAATTTGTACTATCTAGGTACTTTACTCAATTAGCAGTTAAATATTGATTTAATTATAATATATTTTAAAATATCAAATAATAATGTAAAATAACTTGATAAAAATAATTTTTATTACACTTTTTGTATATTGTATCTCGTTAAATTGAAAGTTATTTAAAACATTTTTAACTTTTAACTTTTATACTCGTTGTTACTGAGCCCTGAATGTACATAAGTCATAAGTCATTGCTGTTATAGTGTATTATTGTTACTTTTTAATATATTTAATAATCAAGAACAAACTAAATATTATTTACTTTACTAAAACTAATGATTTAAAATTGTATCAAATTAAAATTAGTTACAAAATTTCACAGTTATTATAATAATTAGTAAAAATAAATTTTTTGAGAAAAACACTAACTTTGAGAGTGTTAGATTTTGGGTTTAAATATGCGGTTTTGAATTAAAAAACAAAGTAATCGATATAAATTGATTTGTCGATAATCAATTATATGAGACAATTCGATTTTCAAATATTAACAATTTAAATCTCCATACTGATCTCTCATTGTGACTATGACAACGAATAGTAGAGTCATTACTAATGACTAAAATTTAGTATGACAGATTGATGGCCGGACATAATGGAGATATAAGGTATCTATACTTAGTACGTATATACAATAACCTAATGCCTATATACTTTCGTATAGATACCTAAAAGCAGTGGTGTATTGATACAAAATTTCGTGAGTATTCGTTATTCTAAAAAAATTTAACTCCCAAAAATTCAGCGTATGTTTCAAACTTGCAACTTTCAAACTTTTTTTACTGCATTTTTACATTCTAAATGGAAAGAAAAAACAATTAATTTTACAATATTGTGTTATTTTTCTGTGAGCACTTTTTTTCAATTTTTCCAGTAGTTTTCTTAAATTTAAATGAAATTAACCGAAAATTTGTATAAATAGGAATGTTATAATGTCAGTAAAACCAGAAAATATTATTATACGCCATGTAATGGCCGTATACACCGTATCACGTCATTTTTTTTGTAGGTAACGCATATATAAGAACAACAGAAAGCATACTGCGATACTCCCGTATATATCACAATACAATACTGCTTAAAATTGATTTATAAAATGCTATAACAGATGCAATTTAATTTTCCATGCATATATCATAAATTGTTATCTGTAAATCTATAATTTTGACCAATAGCTGTATATTCTGTACATTTTTAAGTTCACTTAATACATTAAAGTGTTGATTAAAGTATTAAACTGTTGATTACATGATGCATGCTTGTATTGTTTCGCGGAAAAATAACTACTGGAAAAATCGAAAAATAAACACTCTACAGTTATGTATCAATGATTAGTAGACAATATTTTGCTTTCAGAAAAGCGTAAATATGAAGAAATTGGATCAATTTTGCTGTTCAAAAAGTTATTTCCGGAAAACAATCTAGATCTAAATTTAGAGTCTAAAATTTTACCTATATCTATTTAAATGAGAATTTAAAAAAAAATAAAAATAATGTACAATGATATGGGTATTAATTTTTATCGGACGTCTACACGCGTTCGTCCGCATCAAGATAATACTGACATAGTTGGGTGGTGTTGCACAAATTTTTCATTATTACCTCGGGTCCGTTATCAAATATATTGTTATTATTTACCGAAAACACGCGCGAACACGTGTCAGCTTCTTGGTCATGAAAACTCTGCATACACATTACTATGTGTGTATTAGGTATAAATGTATAATATACAATAAAATACTGATAATAAATTTGCGTGTACATATTATTTTATCGTATCGATATCCGATGTCGCACAGCTATTGTTTACATATATACACATGTAGTTTCAGGATAATATTGCAGTTATATCGATTACTTACTCTTTAAAATTTTTAGATTTTGAATTTTGACTAATTTACTGCTATAGTTTTATATACTGTTAACATAATATAAAATATATTATTATATCGTTACTCACAGGACATTCATTGGATTACGATTTTTTTTTCCTGAATGGAATATAAACTGGTTTACTGGTGGTGGAGCCCTTCGTTTATATATTATTATAACTGCACCCCATCGTCATCATAATCACCGCATATTATTATAATATTATTTTACAAATGTTTCGTATATAGGTACCAATTGATTTGCATATAAAAAAACGTCTTCGGGCACGAGTTTGGAAAAAAAAAACAAGTGGCAAAATTCAATCGATTTCGAATAATTTGCATTTTTTAAGGAAATTATTATTTTCACACGTATCTTTATACCTATTATAGTAATAATTATATTATATACTAGCTGCAGTATAGGCAAATGAGTTGTTATATTTTCATACGACTGGCCTTGAATTTTATCTTCAACACATTTTCATTCTAGAGTCGTCGAGAAATATTGACAGAACATTTTTAACAACAACAACAACAACAACAATATTGACGTGAGCTTGTTTTATGCAAATTTTTTGCGTTTTAAGAAAGTTCTAGTTATGCATTTAAAATTTAAATATTAATATAACGTTCGTATAATTTGTGTATATATACATAATATATTACGAGTTAGTTTTGTGCATGCGATGCTACATTTATGATTATTGGTTGTTTGACCCAACGTCGTATGTATAATTATATTTATGTATAATAATATCATACATATTATGTTGTACAATTTTTTCAATAAATTAAAATCCGTAGATCATCGTTCGGAATAAACAGTATAATATTATTATTGTTTCTCGAAATATTACGATTTTATTAACATTTCATAATACCTATTATAGTTATATTATAGTCAAAGCAAATACGTTTATTTGAAAATCCAAAAAAAAAAAAAAACAAACAAATAACATGTGTAGAACAGTATAAAACATATATTATAACTTACCTATATATATATATATATATATTTTACCTATTATGTGTTATTATAATCAGGTAAATTGAATCCCCCGTTAGAATAAATAACACATTTTTATCTCTTTGGTGAAAAAGTTCAATTGATTTCGATTAATATTTGCATTTTGTGTTTACTAAATGTCTACACAAACTGCTATGCTATGATAATATGATATACAAACAACAAAACTTGATAAAATCGTGTTTATGTCAATTATTATTATTATTTTCTTGTATGTAAACAACATTGAGTAAGTACCTACCTACCTATATTATATAGATAACATAATATATTATTATGGTCTATAGGTGCAATGAACTTGACCGTACAACAGACAATGCCAGTAATTATATTATTGAACGCAACATAATTTGTTTATAATTAAGGCCAAAGAGTCCAATAAAATTCATTTAGGAAGGGATAAGTTGGCATAGTAAATAGTTTGACACGTCAAAATATTTACATGTACCTAACTATTCCACGAAACGCCCCAGAATTTCATTTAAAATCTGTTTAAAAATTCGAATTGTAGAATTTAAAAAGCCACTATTATTTATTATAAATATATAAGACTCATATAAAATAAATAATAGATTAAGAATTATCACAGAAAATTATAAAAATAAATATACGCAAATTCTGAAAATTTCATAGCAAATAAATATCATTGTATTCTATACTAAAAGCAAAATATATATATAATATATTATATATATAATTATTTATATTATACTAGATACCTATTATTATACATCTAAATAATTATCGATAGTGACCTAAACAAATTAACATTTTTTATAAATATAGATATAGATTTTTAGTTTTAAAATAAATATATTAACAATAAACAATAAACAATTTACTTCGACCAATATTTAAGTAAATTTAACAAAAAAAAATAAAAATAAATTCCACAAAAATATTTAGGTACTTCTTATTTTGTAAATATATCAATTGACGATGTCATCATCTTCAGACATTGGTGGATTAAGCAAGTATCCACTTACAAATAAAATTAAATTATTGTTACTGAATAAGTTATTGTATACTAAAGAGTTCAAAACACAATAACAACAATACTTTTAAATAAAAATCCTTGATGAACACTTAATGAAGTGCGTCCATTGTTCATTTTGTCTTAGGATATAGGATAGTGTGTATTATCGTTATTTTAAATTTGAAAGCATAGATAAATCATTGTATTCAAAAGAAGATCCTGAGCAAAGTTCGGAATAATATTATTAAGAAGAAACAAATTGGCGACCATGAAAATGTTGTTACCTAGTTATTCTCCCTGCATTTATCTTCTTCTTCTCCTTCGCCTTCTCTCCCAACTATTCTCCCTGCATTTATAAAATATATTATATTTATAAAAATTATAGAAGATTATACTGAGAAAATCAAAAAATGACCTCTGTAAAGTACCTTGGTACCAACTAGAACCAATTCGCTATAAAAAAAGCTCTTAAATTGATTTCAAAACTTCTGCTCGATTATTTGTTTTCAATAGTTTCCTAGTAGTTTTCTCAAGCCTAATGAAAAACTATGGATAATAACGAAAAATTATTACGAATAGGAAATTAACATAGTTCATTTTTTTAAATTGGCTATTAGAAGATTAAATGCTATTAAAATTTTATATATTATTATACCTATCGAACTCCGTTTAGATTCGTTTATAAAATGCAATTTATCTTTGTATTCAAATCTTTAAATAATAATAATCTACTATACTGTCCGAGGTTTGAAAGGATGATGGATAAACATCTATCATTTCTAACTATTTTATTAAAATTTTACTTTCAAATTTCTCATTATTTACTTAAGAAAATCGTAGAAAGACGAAAAAAATGAATTATAAAGAACAACATTTTTCTAGCGCCCTACGAGTAAGTAGATTTTTATGTGCAGGTACTTTTAAATTTAAAATACAATTTATAAGTGATAATAAATCAAATTTTAAATATTTTGAAATTTGAAAAATGTAAATATATTGAAAATTGTCTATAGAAATTATTATTTTGTTATCTGAAGTGATTTTTACCTTATTAAAATACCTAACTAATGTTTCAACGGACTCCCATATTTTTGAATCAAGTACATATTGTTCATCACGTATACGTCCATTATAATTGGTATAATAATATTATGATATATTACAGTCAAAGATTTTACCAAAATCGAAACATTATTTGTTTATCCTGGGATGTATATTGTACAGATTTTATCGGTAATATCTGATTGTGTTATATTGTTATCATTGTTATTGTTGCATAAAGTTAATATTATAGGTATAATAATATGATCACAATGTTTGATAAACAATATTTTGGTAAAAATAATATTTCGATCAACTGATAATAACAATGAAAAATTACTGTTGTTTTGATTTGGAATTCAGTAACGAAAATAAATATCATAAGGTACCTAGTGTTGTATTCATTGTTTAATTCAAACGAATAACGATTAGGTACTTTTGTCAAATATCTGTACGAATTCTTAAAAATATGAACAAATAAGAAAGTCAATGAAAAAAGTTATTCAAATTCATTTAGTTAATTTAATCCAAGAGTTTAAAGCCAATAGTTAACAACTCGTTACGTTAATAGTTAAAATAAAAATAAAATATTAATACCACTCCGTTAAAAAATGGATTTTTAGAAAAATTAGAATTTAAATATTTAAAATAATTTAAAAAATAGAATAATAAATTTATAAATATTTTCAGATGTATAATTGTGATTTTATCTTAGATTTTGAGTTGAGTGATAAATGTTTTGATTTAACAATGTTGTGTTTTTCTATAAGAAGTTTTGCTTCAAATGTTTAATGTTTAACCATTTTCCGTTAGAAAATTTAATCTAGTTGTTACTTCACAGAGATAATTTTTCAATTTTCCAAATAGTTTTTCAATGCAAAAAATTACGAAAAAAATGTTAATTTCATCAAAATCGATTATGATTATTTCTTTGCAACTCTGTAAATAATGATCCTACAGAAACTTGATATTTTCTTTTGAATTTTATTAATTGCATTTTATGAAAAGTTTATCAACTTTATCTATTAAAAATATTATATGTTGGGTACCTATCTGTATTATTATTATTAACTAATTACTTTCTTTTAAAATATTTTTTATAATTTTAATCAACTGTATTTTAATCAATTGTACTTTAATATTAAAAACTTTAATTACACTATTCATTAAAACTCGTTAGTTTTTCACAATTTTCTCTATTAGTTTATTTTCAGAATTCAAAGAATCTAATGTAATAGGAAAAATTCTTATCTGCATCATCTCACTATTTTAAGTTCTTCACGCCACTGCTCAAACGTGGAGACAAAACCGAACATTTTTGCGAACTTGTTTTTGGATTTAATAACTCTGACTGTTTTCCTCCTGTTTATTCGAATCCTATATGATTTCCTATATAATTCACGTTGATGATTAAACTAAGTCATTGTTACACAATGATGAGCTCCTATGTAAAAAAAAAAAAAATCTGCCAAAAGTTATTAATAAATCGGCGGATACGTCTACTTTTTTTAATCCCTGGATTTAGGTGGATATATATTTGTACATTTTTAGTATTTAATTTGTCGGTAGACACGCCTTATTGATAATAACTATAGTGAAATGATGTGATGTTCAAACTTGAGTTCAAACTAGGGTTGGACAAATTCGGTTTTGGTCTTGCAGTCTTGATCTTGCATAAAGATCAGTTTTGCATAATTTCAAGACCAAGACCAAAATCAAGAGTATACTAGAGCTAGCAAGACCAAGACCAAGACTTATAATACAAGACCAAGACCAATAACAAAATTAATACCAAGACTTGACTGCAAGACTCTTGGAAGTCTTGTTTTAAATAAAATAAAAATTAATGAATTAAATATATTATTTATCATATTTTTTTTCTCGGTACACTATTTACAATTCCACGCCGAATCTCCAGATTTATCGTAATACAATCATTAATATCCTATTGTATTTTTTTCGGAAAAGATTATCGTCTATGGGTTATATGGAACATGGGTAAACAAATTTTATAATATTTCTCAAAAGTTCAGTGTTCTCGAAAACAGTCAACTACATAAGTACACATGTATAATCCGTCCAATTCATCTGCACCATCGGTGATATCACACGTTTGACCAGATCAGGGGTTCAAAAATATTAATCGACAATGTGTGATACCTAAAATGTGCGACTTTTATATTATAACGGATATTATTGGGTAATCAGTATTTTGCGGGAGTATAGTTTGTAGGTAACATATCTGTGCTTCTATAATTTGAATAACCTTTACAAATTTAAAAATGTAACGGTTGCCAAGGGCGCAGATGAACTAGACTGGTTATACCTACACTTAATTTTTTCTGATTAATATCCTTGACTGTCACCATTGTTTACAGTGATTATCGTATCATGATTTAATAATAATTTAATAAAATTTGTTTTGATGATGGAAACTGTTTCAAATGAGACAAAAAACATATTTCTTATTTTATTATGATTATATTCTAATTACAATACAATAATTATAATTAGTTACAATACATTTGTTTTCATTGTTCGCAAAAGCAGACATATTATATTATATAGGTGCCACGGCGGATACAGAGATCCTTAACGAGAAGGGAAATTAATTAGTAGTGAGCAGCAAAAATATCATCAAGCTATTTTTTTTTCCGTTTCTTTATAACTCAACGTACCTCCCCATACGGTCCACAATTTTTGAACTCACGCTGAAGTCGGTATCCCATGCTCACCGTACACCGTGTACCAAGCACAGTTCGTGTCTGGGTATCATAAATTATCATTAAACAAGATATCATAATAACCATAGTTTATTTACCACTTCAGTTAAACACCAATTTAACATTTTCATAAATTAATTACTAAAACTATTATAATAATAAAATAAGTACTACAAACTTATACAGTTAAACTATATACATAATGACAAAAATATTTTCATTTAATTTCAATTTACCCAGTAGTCTTACCGTTTATCGATGTACAATATAACATGTATAGGCATGTAGCTACTGAAAAATATACGCATTTTAATGAAAACAATTAAACTAAATATAAGTTACATTAACGTTAGGTTGACTGTGTTGAAAAAAAAAATGTTTGCACAATTTTAGACAGTAATAATTCTATATTACTATAAAAAAGTACTAATTCATTTATAATAATATTATAATATTATGTTATTATATAATGAATTATTCTGGCATAAGTAACAAAAATTCTTATCATAATTATTGTATTTTTTGAGAACTGGTAATACAACACGATACCACACGGGATAAAGTTAAGAATTGTTTAACTTTGTGGTATCCAAGTTTATATATCGGTAATCAGAATTATAGGTACATAATATATACTCGAGTAATTGTATACGATTACAGGCACGACTAAGGAAGGGAAATATTTTGAATCGCCTCAGCACATTCAATAACATCCAGAACAGGCTCAAATCAGTGACAAAATGTATTGTACACTAAGGTATATACTATATAACATACTAAAAGTCACTTTTTGGTTAATCCCAAATCTAATTTCGGATAACTCGAAGATCAATGAAAAGTGGACATAGCGTCTTGTAGTTTTATCTACCCCCCATGTTGCTTAAAGCCTCTGTACATAAGTATCCATTAGGGAGTGAGGGTATAGCCCCCTCTAGAGAATACCCAAAAAAGTTACTTTTAGTATGTATTATTCCAGAGTGTATAACACACTTTGAAATCAGTCGAGTCCGATCCTATGAGCACACATGCCCCTATCTTCTTCCATAACCAGTTTCGCCCAAAAGGTCGAATGTAAATAGATCTAATCAATTTGTTATTTTTCAGCTCATAAATCATAATTTGTAGCTCTCAGGATGAGCTCTCAGATGTTAGGGGTTACTTCAATTTGTTGTGAACGGGGAGGGGGAAATTATCCCCATTGTCGCCCTTGTATCCGCTCTTATATACGTATAAATAAACTATTTATCCTTATTTTTAAAATTGGTTAAAAAAAGCAAAACTGCAAGAATTTGCAGGATCAAGACCAAGACTGAGTCAACGAGATCAAGACTAATACCAAGATTGAGTTTACACGGCCCAGACCAAGGCCAAGACTGCCATGGTCTTGTTCTTGTTCTTGCTTTGTGCATCATTAGTACAAACAGACGTATCCGCCAATTCGGCTAAACGTCCATGCGTATATATTGTAATTTGGAAATTACTGACACGTGTACATATAATGGTGCATTTAATACGTTTTGATTCTTTCATACGTGATATACGTCATGTTAATCGAATTTCCAACAGACTAACATGGATATAGCGGATACGGCTTAATGAAAAATGTAAAGAACTTGGTGATTTTCGCTGGTTAATCACTGTCTACATTTCTATTATAGAGTGGAGGCACATTCGATGTATTTCGTTTGACACTGCCATATATTATAAATCTGTCGGTACGGCGGATACGTCCAAAGCGGCGGATACGGCCTGCAGTTGCCTGTATAGAATTATTTATATTATAGAATATAGATTATCATATTTACGTATTTATGTGGGTATGTATATATTGGATTATGCGTGTACTTGTACGCCGGCGACGACAATCGATTCGGGAGATCGGTATCTTCGTGTTATGTACGATACGTGCAACTGGTACCTATATATTATTATTATTATTATTATTATCATTATTCGTATTCGTCTTTGGAGAAATGCAAATCTAAAAACTCATAATATGCAAAACGAACGCGTGTGTATACGATAATATATTATAATATCTACCTAAACGCGTGAAAAACCCTCCTATCGACGTGCATGTGCGTACAGTTGCCGCTGCTGCGGACGCGCCCACGCCGCCGCGCCGCCTCCTTTCGGAAGCGCGACGCCGTGTAATTAGCACGGACAACAACACGTATGCAACCGGCGCGCATTATAATATAATATACGATCTCGGTGTACGACCGCACCCGCTAGGCTAGATCGTCCGATACGATTACCACGTATAATAATATTATATACCTACCTACCGTATTATATGTACCAATATATACCTATATATATATATTTATATAAGTACATTATGATACGAGTATTACAATATCGTGGGTAATATTATTGACAATGTAAATAGTATTGTCGGTGATTAACTGCAAGGTTTAAAAATTATTGTCTAAAACATTATTTTATTGTGTATATTATTTAATAATATATATACTGCAGTGTGCTTCAAAATATGGGTTCTGACTAGTGCTGAATATTCATTTGACCAATCCGTAATCCGGATTAATATATACAATCCGGATTCTGGATTCAATCCGTTTCATCTGGATTACGGATTAAATCCGTCAATCATGATTAGGTATAAATTTAATCAGGATTTCGGATCCAATCTGTCAATAGAATAGTCAACGTATAGAAAAAGTTCAATACATTTAAAATGGTCAACGTGTATTTCGATCGTGGTTGTTTTTATATCATTTATTTGTTTTGCGTGTATTTCATAAAAGTTGTAAAATATTTTCCAGTGATATCTCGAAACAATGATAACGATAATCATGTAATCCGGATTCGGCGTGTAATCCGGATTCGACGTGTAATTTGTTAATCCGGATTTGTCGTGTAATCCTGATTCATCGTGTAATCCGATAATCCGGATTTCTGTTGTAATCCGGATTGTAATTGCAAACCGGATTAAACGGATTATAGAATATTTATAAATCCAGATTAGTTATCCGGAAACGGATTGATCCGGATTAGGTGCTTAGCACTAGTTCTGACAAGTTTTGATCTAAGTTTATGAACAAAGTATTGGAGGAATCGGTGGAGTAATTGAGAAAATTTTTTAGGCGCGGGAGGCGGATGATATAAAAATAAAATATACCCCTCGCTCCGCTCAGAATCGAAAATAAAAAATAAAATATATAATAGACAAATATAAAAAAAATAGACAATTTACAAACATTTGATGACTCATCGCATATATCAACATATAATACTCATCAGTCATCGTAATATTACATTTAATTATTTACGAAGAAAAATTATAACAAATTCGTTTTATATTTCTCCCTCACTCAGTAATATTTATCAATGCTTTTAGGCTTTAAAAGGAGCTTAGCACCCAAATTTTCCATCACCGTCTAACCTACAGATAATATATGAAAGTCATACATTGTCGAATATACATTGCCATTTCTAACATAAGATTAAATTTACCTGTTATCAAATGTATAGACGAGATCTTTATCTGTGTAAAGGCAGAATTTTTTTTGAGATTTTATTTTATAAAAAAAAATTAATATTTTAAATATAGATATATTCTCGTTACAATAAAAATTTTCGAAAAAAGACTCTTTTTCAACATAAATAATGATATTTTTTATAAATTTGATTATGAGTTAATTTACTCTAATATTAGAAATTACGAATTTGTGATAATAATGTTGAACGTAATAATTTCGTATACTATTAATTGGTTAGACGGAGCAGCAAATGTTACGTCATTTTAAGACTACTAAAAAGTATAGCTTAAAAATTAATTTGACTGTGATTTTACCAAAAGTCTGAACATAAAAGTGCATGATTGTACGAAAAACTTACTAAATAAATAAACACGTAAATAATGTTGTCTGTTTATTGATAATTAAAAAAGTTATATAATTTACACCTATTTATTTAGAAAACTAATTACTATATCTTGTAAAACAATATTTTTAATATTTGAAAGCAAATTATTTTTCAATCAAAAATGTTTTTTCTTGTGTTGACAAGCTCAAATAATTGAGTTTTTATTTTACTAAAATGAAAATAAAAAAATTTTTATTTTTCTATCTTTACTATTATGATGTTCTGAGATTGCAGGCTTCAGAACACTTATTTCTTTAATTAAAATTGCGGTCCTTCAGTTATTCTATTTTCTATGTAAATAATTTACTTATAAGAACCTATGGTGCACTCTCTTAATATGAAATAGCATATAAAATAGAATTGTACGTGAATATAACAAAGCTTAAGTCACATATAATTAAAATTGTATTAAATATTTAGAACTTAAAGCTATAATAAAGTTTTATAAATAATGAATTTATATTTTGAAAAATAAGAAGACATTTTTATTTTTAAATGAATACAGGTGAGACAAGTTATGGGTATATTCACAATAATTGCAACCCGAACCTTTATCTAACCAAATAAATCAATATCCTTAAATAATATAGACTTCCATTAATCCACGCCTGCTGCCTACTATATTTACTATAACTAAATCATGTTAAATTATAAAGTTACTCTTTCAGTAAATTATTTAATCGATTCTTTAAATAATTAAAATTTAATTTATCTGATATTTATCTAGATAAAAATGTATTTATCTTTATTTCAAAGAAATTCAGATGTCAAATGTATCTGTATCTAGATAAAATAGAGTGTGATTATCTTTATCTTATCTGAATAATGAAGTATATTTTGTAGAAATAATAAAATATATTATAATTAATTTTAAAAATATATACACGTTGGCACAAATTACATAATGGTTCTAATAATATTATTAATAAATTAACACACGAATAGTTAAGTATACTGGGTCGGCAATCGACAATAATTATTATCATTTGTATAATTATAGTTCATATCTTACTTGATAATCATTTTACTGTCTGTTGAAAATATTATGATAATGAATGGATCATTCTAAACGCCATTTTAAATGTTTTACCATCTGATTTACTGATTTATGGTGTTCTATATTTTTGTTTTTCTACCTTGTGCAGTTGGTTTTCTGTTTTAACTTTTAATTAAATTGCTGTTTATAAATATTATCCAAGACCAGACGATATATATGGAAAATAAAATTATTGCCATGTTCCCATTTGAAGTAAAATTAAGTAATTACCTATTATATATCATTATAATTCACTATTTAAATGTTAAATAATTATGTTTACATTTTAGTCTCTTTTATTTGATTGCTATTTCGAGTTTGTAAATCACATTCCTACTTTTCTTTTTGAAATAACTAATATGAATTTACATATAATATAACAATATTAGATAAACATGGTGATAGTCGTAAGATAATATTTATATAAATAGTCTAAATATGCAAAAATGAACTTTTGAATTTTAAATGATG
Source organism: Pemphigus obesinymphae (assembly GCA_025469235.1). Lineage (NCBI taxonomy): Eukaryota > Metazoa > Arthropoda > Insecta > Hemiptera > Aphididae > Pemphigus > Pemphigus obesinymphae. The sequence goes on along the minus strand of JAIPRL010001796.1, from coordinate 39,040 downwards.
AGTTTCGCCTCCTACGCGTCCCAATTGTTGCACAAAAGCTGGAATATACGATATACGAGTATTCTGCAGATGTTTAAAAATAACATTATATTTACAGTGAAATGTGTTTTTTTGCAGTTAAATTATGTGGTGGGCACAATAAATATACAAAACATGCACCAATACCTAAATTTTATTCCAATAATAAAACTTACTAATACAGGTTTTAGAGTAAAATTGTTTTCAAAGTATTATAGACATTTTGTGTATTTTACCTAATGTAGTGAGATATAAGAATACTACCCAAAATTCCAAAAATAATACTTAAGTGTATTATTTTTGTGATTTTTGGTTTATAATAATTTATAGTATATAACAGTTTTAAGTGCTGAAGTGTATTTTGAGATATAGTTAGTTCGATTTTTGATTTTCTTAAATAGTTTATAACCATTTTTTGAATATTTATTGCAGAATAAAAATTAAAATAGATATTCATAGTTTAATATGCACTATAAGATAATATCAAAAATCGGGTTGGTTTTCCTACGTGGTTATGGTTACCGATATATTATTATTAATATTATTATTTATATATTATTACATTTAAAATCTTTTTTATTGAAAAACATGATTCATCATTGCTTTTAATTTCAATACTTTAACTAAGTAAATTTTATCTGAGGGGCGAAGTAATTAAATTCTTTGTACTGACCAGCTTTTCTCAAATTAATTTATCGAGTTTAAATTATTTAAAAAAAACTTTTAACTGAAAGATTTTCGGTTAATTTAACTTTAATTATGATTTAAATTATTTTTTATCATCAATTTTATAATTCGAGATTTATGGTAAAATGACGTGGGCACAAAACCAAAATGTTCGATAACTTGGGGAGTTTTTAAATTGAGAGTATTTATACATTTCGAATAGCTATTTATAACTCAATATTGTTTCAGAATCTTTTGGTTTGCTGTAACTCGTTCAATATTGATGCGAATTGATTTATAGGTACTGATTTCGAAAAAAGCCTATAAAAATATAATAATTTTTAAAACATTTAACTCAATCATAACTATAACTTAATGTTTTTTTTCCATTTTAACTTTAAAATTTCTAGATTTTAATTAATTTGTTTACAATTAACTTTTAACTGAAAGTTATAATGGATGTATATGTAGGTAGAAAGGTATATTATAAAAAAAGTAGTACGACTTGCAGGTGGTCTACCGTTGATTTCGAAGATAATGCAGTGTGTGCCTTATCAAAATGTTCTGTACAGTTAACAATAACTGTTTTAAAAACTACCTACATAAAACGTAAATAATGTTATAACTCATACTTAAAAATTATAATGTATAAAGCTGAATATATCATATACACAATACTATACACTACGATAAAAACGGGTTTAAAACCACTCGATACGCATGTATTTACAATAAAATCCATATACATTAATAGTTATACATATAATGACATATAAAATATACATATGTATAAATATTATACACATAATATATCTAATTAATAAATATTAATGCGGTAGATTTTGCATAATGTTCTTCAGCCATTATAAATACAGTTTACCAGTTGATTTTCGCAGTACTAATATTGGCATTAGAATGGATCAGCAGGGCTGGTAAACCGTTACTGGTTAAGGTTAGATTCTGAAAGGTTAGAGTTACGTTTTAAGGTGCCTTCACACCACATTGTGTCATCTAATTGTTATTACGTAAAATTTAGTAATTCACGTAACTTAGTTTTAAGTCAATGTCAGATCATGGTAGTCTTTACAAATAATATTATTTAAAATAATTATAATTTTTAATAATCTAACTATAAAGTATAAATTATAGTACATACACTACACACTAGAAAATACTCGAACATCGATAAATATTTGAGCAAAGGGAATTTATATTATGACCGTTGTATTTGCATTTCCCTGATAACAATATACCATTGTAACCACACATTAACACATCGGCAAAATATTAAAGCATATTTTTAAATTCTATGGTGACATTTGGTAACACGATCGATAAAAAAATTAATCACAGTGATCAACCACTCAGATAGCTGATATTTCTTAATACATCATGTTAAATGAATGACGACAAGATGCCCAGCGATATTAACAATATAATATTTTTTTTTTTATTCTATACACATTTTTTCGAGTAGAAGGGGTCGAGTACTCAAGTGGAAGTTGTGACGTAAAGAGCTTAGTTGGTACTCCGGATGGTCTTTAAATTCGTTCTACTTGGCAAGGGTGTCAACTTTCCATTTTCCTGGTAGTTTTATTAAGCGGAATTGGTTATACATCGCAAAATAACAAATAATGTTAGCGGATTTTTGATTTACATTAAGAATATATTCTCGCAACTTAAAAAAAAATATAGATAATATATACATTTTTACAGAGTAGATAGATGTATTTCAGTACCTAACTGAGCTCCACTCAGAATAGTTTATTGATAAAAATAGTTTATCATTGTTTCCAAATTCAAAATTTCCACAAAGTATATCCTATCTAACGAATAAAGTGCTTCTACCCAGTGCCCAAACAGACCGGATTTTTGTTTTTATATAGATTAAATTATTTTATGATAGCTTGAGGGTTCAGATAGCTTTAGAAGGATTATAGAATAACAATTTATAATTTGTAAAATCAAACTTTTCTGAAAGCTAATTTCAGCTGAGAATAGAAATAGAATATCGTTTATACCATATAGACAAATAAAGAGTGTATTTTTTGGAAGTTATTGTATATATGGTTATTTGGATCTATTCAGAGCCAGTCCTAAGAAATATTTATGGGGTGAGGGGTGTCTCTAAGATACCGACGAAAATACATATTTAAAATGTAAATAAGCAGAAAAAAAGTCACTGTTTTTTTTATTTTTGCCAACAAAATTCCGGAAAATACTCTTTTAAAATGTGTAAATAAGAAAAAAAATGAAAATTTATTAACTTTTTGTTTTTTCCGACTGAACTTAATTTCATTGACTGAACCTCCTCCATACTCTGGTCCAGATCTAGTATAATAATACGAATATATGTAAGAAAAAGGCTAGACAGTAGACACGAACAAATATTTTTTAGATCCAGAATGGATGGCAAAGTAATGTAATATACAATATAGCATTGATTTTTCAAAAATGTATTGTTTTTATATACGTATATTGTATTTCTGACAATAGATCAGAAATTTGCAGACACTAGAGACTTTTTAAAGGGGTGATTTTTTTCCATCAAAAAACTACCGGCACGAATGGATAACATTTGTATATATATATATATATAACACAATTGTTTGATGTAATTAGTTTCAGTCACTATATTATTGTGTATTTTCGAAAAATAATAAAATAATTACAATTTGCACATGATTTGGCATTTAATAATATACATCTATAAAAGTTTATTAATGAAAATTGCATGTGATAAATGCAATATTGCATAGTATCCGCAGAAACATAAAATTCATCTAATCATTGAGTGCGAGTACTGGTTGGAAGCTTTTTTTAAAGGAACAATTGTTTTTCTGTGTATAAATTGTTGAATTTCTCGTATGAAAATAATTAATTGATTATTATTAAGTTAGGATGCTTATAGGTGTGACGTATATAAACCAAATGTCCCGGCGTCCCGATAAGAATTCCAAAATAGTAACAATGTACCGTATTTCATCAAAACGTCCTATAATTGCTACCAAGAGAACAATAAAAATAAAAAATAAAAATTAATTTACATTAATATAGTATTAATTAAAAACAATAACCTGCAGTATTATATACCATACGGGAATATAAATAAATATGTACGATTAAATCGTCTAAAAACTTCAAAACATATTTAATCCAAATAAAGGTTGTATTACTTATTGTATAGCTACAAACCTATAATGATTGAATATCAAGGGTTAAAAAGTTACTACGATATACAGTACTTACCGTATATCGCAATTTTTTTTACTAGTGTTGACAAAAATAAAAAAACGAGAGTCTAAAATGGAACCAGTATTTTTATTTTTGTAAATCTGAGCACCCCAATTTAAGTATTTACGAAAATAAAATATTTATCAATGCATGAATCTATATATTTATATATATATAGCGGTATGAGTGTAGGGAGCACATTCGTTCGGGGTGTATTTCTTTATTTATAAATTTTTTATATAATTCGCTCCTCGTCGGAAAAAACGACATATATGCGGTCTTGCAACAATAAGGGACCGCCGCCGTGAACCTTCCCCGTGGGCACACCATATAATATTATGAAATATAACGCGTACACCTTCAATTATATCATACACCCATACATACCGTTATAGCACAGGTACATAATATAATATACCGGAATTATATACTCGTTGTTCGTAAAATATTATATTATTATTATTATTATTATTATTATTATTATTATCATATCGTACTTGAAATACCAATATACGCGGGTCACTTGATTTTTTAATAATAACGTACACCGTTTTTCGGCTATTAAAACGTATAGGTACGCCTGTCGTGTAAAATAAAAACATTTGTTTAATAAAAAAAAATACATATTCATACGATGTATATAAATCATATTTTTCTTGTCCTAATAAAAAAACGATCTACTGCAGTACACCACAAGGCGAAAAGCCGTATACCTGCAGTACGATGTGATATTCAGGAGTACATGTTACACCAAACGTTCATATTATATAACAGGGTTGGGCAACTGACGTCCTGCGGGCCACATCCGGCCCGCCGTCAATTTTTATTCGTCCCGGACTGTCTTTCGACATTTTCATCATGGAAAATTGTACTAAAATTTACTTAAAATATAGTTAAAATGTTTAGGTAAATTGTATCTTGGAGACATTTTCAATAATAAAACATATATTAAACTTAGATATTAGTTCTTATCATAGATATAAAATATATATTAATGAATTTGTTTCATTTAATAATAAAAAATACAAATTTATATCTGGCCAGCAATCATATTATGTTTCAAAATTTGGCCTTTTAGTTTTAGTTGCCCATCCCTGTTAATATATATATGATACTAACGTGCATACGTCGCGCATATCTCCGCCACCGTGTTTTTCCTGGTATATAACCGCATATAATGTATATAGGTAGGTACCGTATATAACGTCATTATGCAGCTGTATTTATTACCATGGGAAATTAACACGGAATTCGTGGATTAGTATACGATCAAATATCGTATTTCGAGTATGCGTTTTCATGAAAAAAAAATAATAATAATAAAAAACCTTCATGACAATTATTATTATTACAGCAGCACGTTCACATCCTATAATTGTATATATATATATATAAATATGACATGCTCGGTACTTTATGTACACTCAAGTTTAAATTTGTGACAAGTTACGGTGGGCGGAGGGTATAGTTCCAGGGAGACGACCTCCGTTATGAGACATTGATTTTCGTGATAAAATTTTCTCAACGTCAGCTGGGAAATTATACATTTTATACTATATATACCTACTTCAAGTTTAACAAATAATTGTACACGCCGGATTTCTTATGTCATCTTTTTTTTTTTTAATATTGTAATTCCATAGTAATTTTATTACATTTGGCAGTATATCATATTTATATAAACGTGACAAATATTTTACAATGGATATTCAGGAGACCCTTGCAAAAACAAAAAAAAAATGTAACGATGAGAAAAATTAGTGTTGGTCTTGTGATTAGTGCGAGACCAAGACTAAAATCGAGATTTTTTTAGAACTAAAAGATCAATATCAAGATTACTCTAACATTAGTAACGCAACAAGTCATTGTGAATTAAAATTTAAAAACAGTTTAAGCGATGTAAATGGTTAAAATAAATTTGTTTTCACTGTCTTTGAAAGTCATTATATGTAAATCTATTGATATTTATGTATTTTTTTTTAAAAAAAAGCAAGACTGTAAGTATTTTGCATACGAGACCAAGACCAATATATCAATACCAATACTGAAAAAACAAAACCTGCATGACCGATACAAATATTGGGTCAATAAGATCAAAATCAAGATTAGATCGCCACGACCAAGACCAATAAGAGACTGATACCTAGATTGAAGCGACAAGGTCAAGACCAATATTAAGTTTAGCATACCACAATCAAGATCAATAATGAAATTCTGTCGAAAAGCACGAGAAAAAGACTGATATAATTTTGATCTTGCTTTGCGTACCTATTACTAAAAAACTGTATTCTATAACTGAAAACAATATAAACAATCAATAATGGCCAAGACCAATATTAAGTTTAGCATACCACAATCAAGATCAATAATGAAATTCTGTCGAAAAGCACGAGAAAAAGATTGATATAATTTTGATCTTGCTTTGCGTACCTATTACTAAAAAACTGTATTCTATAACTGAAAACAATATAAACAATCAATAATATTTGATATTTTTTATCAATAGGTACATATTGGTGTATTATGTATAAACATTAAACACATTTTCTGTATGAGTATCTATTTAAAACGTTTTTATTGTCACACTGTATTAGAGATGGTATGAATTACTTTGGTCATTAATTGTGCATATATAATAAATTATAGTAGTTAGAAATATTATTTTTATAGAGCTCATATAGAATAGTTTTTATAGAACATGGACACTAAATTATAAAGTATTTTACCACGTTAAATAACAGTTAACTTTCTCATATTTTTTCGTATGATATATTTATATATTTCTAATAATACATTAAAAGTATTAAAAGTTATTTAATACCATCTAAATATGTACATAATTCATAATAATAGTTGTCGATACATGTAAAGAATAATCTAAAAATATGAAAAATGTAAGCGCAAAAAGTATTTATATATAAAAAAAAAAAAAAAACAATTATTTTGGTAAATTTCCATCTACATTAAAGAAAAAGTAATTTAGATATTCAATTTGTTTTTACAATAAATATACTTACATTCATTAATTTTCCCTAATACGTGAGGTACTTATATAATATTTTATATTTTTAACCGCTCATATTTTTATATTTTTGTATTATTATTTACATGTGTTGACAACACCGATTTAGGTATACTTATTACTTATCTTAATCCGTAGTCAGCCACTATTATTTTAAATTATGTTTATGTACATATTAAGATAATATAAATAATTTTTAGTACTTTAATTTAGACATTTTTAGAAACATATAAAAATATATCCTACGAAAAAATACGAGAAAGTTAACTGTTATACCCATGTTTAACAACATTTAAAACATGGCAGCATTTAAAAAGTTGATAGTATTTAGAAATTCATAGCATTTCAAATTTGTCAGCATATTTTTTTATAATACGCATGCAAGATTGTTTTAAATTAGCGGTAAATTTATAGATATTTGAATTTTGGTGGTGCTACCTATTGATAACAAAATCTGTATGCTGTTTACCACGAAAACCATAATAACATCTGTTAACTGATAACGACCGTTTGATTATATTTATTGATTTTTAAAGACGTTTGTATTGTCTACATTGTGTCTTGTGTTGATCTTTAAATCTAAGATTTAAGTAGATATATTAATACTACCCGTAGCTTATGTAATACATATAAACTTTTGTCAATAAATTAACGTGGTTTTTACTAAGTGGTATTTAAAATGATAGAGTTAAAATATAGATAAGTTTAAAGTATCTACCTACTCTATAACATATTAAATACAGTATACAGAATAGTATACAACAAAATAACAATACATTTTCTATATTAAATTAAACAGGTAAATTATTACCTATATCTAATGTTACATGTTTATTTATATAAATAGGATGAATCACAAAACTGAGCAGTTATAGTATCTCCAGTTCCTATAAAATAATAATTTATTATAATTCGACAAACAACTAATTTCTAAATAAGTACAGATTTAAAAAGAACACTTATTTGATATGTGTTATTTTTTTTGGTTTATTGAATTTAATTAATTTTCAAAAAAAATTATTCAATTGTCTTGAATGTAGGTATATATAATATAATATATAATATAATAATATTATATACTTCTCAGATAAAGGTATCATACATTCATGCCTATATCAACTCTAAAGTCCATTATTTATCATATTTCATTATATATACTTTCATATTATATGGAAGATTATATAGGTATAAAATTAAAATACCAGTAGGTATTCTCATAAAATGTTTGCTTTATGGTTTACGAAAAAATGTATCTATGTAATAGTTATAACTTATATTACACCTAATGAAATGGAATTATATATTTAATGATCCTACAAAATATATATTTAAACTGTGGAGTCGTATATTATACCTGAAATTTTGTCTGTTTACCATATTACAATAATAATATTAGTATATTAATAATATTTTAGTTCTAATTTAAAAATGTTTTTCAGTTTATTATTTAAAAATATCCACAAAATTCATCATTACGAGTAACAGTGAATACTTCAGTAATTTAAGCTATACGTACATTGTGCTGAAGAACAACAATATCAACATTTCTTGATAGTGTGAAAAATGAACAGTACTTTAAAATATTGTGTTATTATTATTACAGTTGAATGAAAGCATTACCATTTTGATAAATTACTATGAATATACTTAATTAATATTATAAAAATTAACATTTTGTCTATTTTAAATAGTACGTACCTACCTAACATCAAAAATAAAATAAAATTGTTGTACCTCAGTACTAATTATATAATTTTGTTTATTGTCTAACTTTTTATAATAAGTGTGAAATACCTACCTAATAAATAGGCGTCTAAAGTAACATCAAAAATTAAACAGAAAATATGTTCTTCTAATTGTATTTAAAATGTTGTAACTTCGTACCAATAATATAATATATGTATATACATATATTTATTATATGCATTGGTTAGTAATTTTATCTTAAATAATGGTTAATAGATTAACATAAATAACCAACAATTAGAAATTATTATTATTGTTTTGATTAGGTAATAAATCAGTTGAAATTCAGATACAATATGGAATTACCATGAAATAACTATTATAGTTAGATATCAAATGCTCTGGAATGTTAAACAATCTCGGTAAATTGACTTGAAATTTTTGACAAAACATATATAAATTACATAACTTCTATTACTTATAACTATGGTAAAATTGACTTTCAAACATAGGTTTTTATCGTGTGTCTACCTACGTATATGGGCTATCAAATAATGTTCAATTGTAGCCAATCGGATTTGGATCTTCAGATATCTCGGTCGGACAACAACACATGAAAAAACGTTAAATACTGATGATATAAATTTATTGGTGTAACTTACAAAATATTTTGTTGTTCGAAAACCAAAACTTATATGAATATGTTGGGTGAAGTGAGATACACAAAAAACGTCTTACAATATTTTGGTTTTGAGCTACCGTTGTTAAAAAAAGTACAATTTCTATAAATTGCTCGCCAATATTTTTTTTTACTTAAATGTAAATATAAATGCATTCAGACTTTTCATATTTTTTTTTCATACGTATTTAAAAAGCTACCAACATTTAAAATCTATTAATTTTAGTTTAGTCTAATATAAATATATTTTTGTGGAGAAATTTGATTTTACATTTTAATTTTTGATTTATTTATTTTTTGCCGGATGATTACAATATATTATCTCAATTTTTGAAAAAATACTAGAAAGTAATGTAACCGAGTGATTCCTGATTTCTATATATTCTCCTCATCGTTTTCTTATAAGTCATACAATATAATGATTATTGTCACACGAGTTTTGTTTTAGGACATACGATATTCGATATATTATTGTGTAATTAAAATATAATTTATTGTCACACATATTTATTTAAATTAGCGTTTTTTTTTTTTCAAGAAGCGTCGTCTTTCTCTGCAGCCGCAAGAGTATAACTGCAGTAGGTATATAGGAATACGAAACAAAACGCGCGGTTTCGCATGATGGAATCCCTTCGCGGTGGGTCAGCCTTGGTCAGGGTTATTACTTATTATTATTATTATTATTCGAAATCACACACGACTGTGTGCGTACAATGTATATAATATATTATACACGAGACACACAATATTCTATGGGAAACGTTTTTATGAATCAAAATGCGTTTTTGCTGACGAACACCGGCGGTTCTGAAATTCGATATTATCGTGGCTAGCACGCGTATACTCGCGCGTAAAAAAAAAAAAAAAACGTAAAAACCACGCTCGGAACGAGAAAATACAATCCTTCCGATTATGCCGCGTACGCGATATCGGCACAGACGGTCCTTACAAACGAGCTGTATATATATTTATAAATTAGTTATAGCCCGTTGGCTCCGTTTCAGTGATCCGATAATATACGTCACGGACCGTCGAACACGGTGCGAATCGACCGGCGATAATTAAAAAGTGTAAACATTCACTTAGCGCGCACAACGGGTTATTATATATTATGAGCACGGCGAAATAAATAAATAGAAAAATAAAATGGAATTTATCGACGGCATGGCGATCGTGTTTTTTTTTTTTTTTTTTTTAATTTGTTTTCAAAAAACGACGACCATGTGTACTTAAACTGCAGGCCCGTCGTGGGGAGGCTCGGTATGATATTGTCATCGTCGGCACCCCGTGCCCGCACATTTTCTTCTATCCCCATAATATTATTATTATATAATGACGGAACAATCGATATGATTTTACCGTATTATTACGATTGAGAATTTTATTCTTTATATACACGGTTAATTACAATATGTAAACGTTTTCAACGAAACTCAATCGATTTGGCGGTTATTTAGTGTTTACGAAACGTAGACGCAAGAATATTCGAATCCGTCATTTGGAAAAGGTCACGTATCCATAAAATGAAACATGAAATTTTTCAGGAAACGAAAAACCCATTTTTATAGAACGAAAATACGTTAAAATTAAAATTATTAATTATCAACTCTTATATATATATATATAGACAATTATACTATAAAATTGGTTATTTATGTTTAATCGAGTATTCAATGGGGGAAGGAAAGTGTTGGACGTCATGGACTTTTCCAATGGATTGTTGGATTGTAAATTTACATTGATTTTTAATTTTCTTACATCGTGAGTTTCATCCATTGTATCAAGTAATAAGTCGTAAAATAATATAGTATACTTTACTTTTATTTAAAAATAAACATTTAAAATTTTTTTTTATTTGGAGATATGTATGGCCTTTTCGAAATTCACTTGTTAAATTTGAATCATGATCAATTATTGGACAAATGGAAATCTTGTAGGGAATATGTATGATTTCCAATATAACATGATTATTACATAAAACTAGTTTTGTAAATATATGGAGATGTGGCCGTTTCCAAATGACCGATCCATTGCTGTTGTATTCTTGATCATAGTGATAACTCCAATTATTACACAATTTCTACTTTGAAATATTATGACGATTTTTGTTTAAAATGTAAAAATGTACATATATAGTTTTTGTTAATTTTCAAACAATAAGCCGTTTATGAGACAATATATTTTGAAAAATAAATTTAGATTTTGCAATATCATAGTAATCATACTATATGTCAACACCATCAGACTTGTTTTTATTTCACGAATACTTGAGATTATCCGTAATTCGTTTTAAAACCATTTACTTTATTTCCTCCAAGCGTAACTTTTTGATTTAATATGCCTAGTATATTTATTTGTTATTATATTTTATTTTTCGGTCCTCTGAAAAATGACTGTTTGGTGACACGTCGAGTACAATTAAAGAATAGGTACTCAAAATGCATATTTTAAAATAAATAATCATGATGTTTATAAGAACACAATATCGATGTACAATCACATTTATGATATACAATATTTAATGAAATTTGAGTGGTCTACGGTGAAAGTGTATTGACGAGAACCGAACACGATACGAGTAGATTAATATTACAATCGTTCTCAGCAGACGTAACAAAATCCTACAGAATGACAAATTTCGCATCAGTTAATGTATCGATGATATACCTTAATATAATTTATATAAAAATCTCAATAGTTAATCAGATGCAAATAGAAACAATAGTTTTTATTTAAAAAAATTACCCTGAGAACTCTAGTTAAAACGGTGACAATAATACGTAACGATGAAGTTTTTTTATATATAAAATGTTCTAAAGGAAATTTGATAAAATTGCTATTTAAGATACGTGTCAACGCATACAATATTACTCTTAAGAAACATAAAACTATGAAAAACGTACTTGGTTTCCATTTTAATACTTTATTTATTACTCGTATTCTTTTTTTTAAGTAGGTACATTAATGGATAAATTGCCACCGATTGTAAAACCATGAATAATAATTTTGTACCAATTTTTAACGGAACGGAACAAAGCGATTATTTATTTCTAGACGTTTAGTCTTTTCTGCTCCTTTCATACTAATTATAACGTGTCCACCAACGCAAGTACGCAACATTGTATTTTACCCTTATTTTTTTGTTACATATGATATGTATATAGTTTCTCGGTAAATTTGTACGTTTATAGTACAAAAACATTCCGTATTTGTGTTTCGTGAAAATGTTCATGAAAGCGTTTCTAAGATTTGAACATTTATTTATAGTTACCTATAAATGTATAACTTAAACAAATTTAGTACAAAAATTTAAATATAGTTCTACTAATTGTTTAAATATTACTATAATTCTTAGATAAAATTTATAATCACTAATTTGTTTTTTTGACGATATAAAAAAAAATTATTACAAAAAAGTTTCATGGATAGAATCATTTCATATTACAAATAAAAATATAATTAATTTTTGATACTTGATTAAATTATCATACTCCTACATGTGTTAATTTTCAAGGATGGGTAATGTCAAATAAAAATGTACTAGGTAAAGTTATGTTAATTAAAACTTTTTTAAAACAGTCAAAAATTAAAAGTTAATTAATTAATGAATTAACCATTCAAGGTTAATACCCTGAAGATATAAGTTAATCAGTTAATCAAACAACTAGTTTTTGTATTCATATAAGAGTTGATTATGGAAATAATGGATACTTAAAAAATTAGATAGATAATAAATTATATTTTTCAGTATGTTAGTTGTGTGTTAGTCTTGTGCTTATACCATTTTTAATATTGTCGTGTGATCACGATGTTTGTTTTAAAAAACATGTTTAAGCATTTTTCATTTTTATTATCTTGGTAATATTGTAAAAAGATGAAATAAACATAAATTATAAAGAACTCAATTATCCAGCGACTAATGAAGCCGATTTTAAGTACATGAATTTTAACACATTTTATGAGCTGTTAAAAAATCGATATTTTAACAGCAGCTGTGATAGTTTGTTATCTATAATTTGTTTTTCATTTCGTATTTCTAATATGTTTGTAAGTTAATAAAAACGAAAAATGCTAATACTAGTTTTTCGTTAAGCAATTCTCCGTTTATCGAAGAGAACATTTTGATATTGCCAACGTCCTCAATACATACACGATTTAGTTCTACCCAATGCAAGTACAAATTATCAATTTCTGAATTTCCGTTAAACGTAACCTTTTACTTCCGTCTAATTCATCCGATAATGCACTTAGGAGGTTCATTTTTTCGACACAAAAATGAGAAATTTTCAAGGCAATTTGTGCAAAAATGTGCGTTTCGATAATAATGAAAATCGATTTAGAATCTTTTGATCGCACTAAACACAAAGTGTTTTGAATATCGGAACAAACCCTCTATCGATAACAGCATCTTATTATACACGTTTATAACCTATATAGGTACATAATAAAATATATAGATTATATAGGAACGAGAGCGTGCGCAAAATACTTACATTAACTATAGAATCGACTCTATATTATAGATATTATATAGATTATATATGTGTGTGTGTGTGTGTGTGTAGTAAAAAAATCGCGTTGTGCAGTATATATCTGCACAGATTATCTACACACACACAAACACACACACACATACACATATATATATATATATTATATACGTGTATACATATTTTGCCTCGAGAACTTTTTATGAGGTCAGTATCTGCCTATACGTAGGTGGTACTACGGCGTTTTTACCCTTCGGCGGCCAAAGCGACCGCTGCAGTCCCATACGACGATAGTGCTGCAGCAGAACACGGGCCGCAGTTATTGACACGAATTATGCATGTATCGTCCAATATTATATATAGTATAATATAATATATAGTTCTTGTCTTTTCGGATTTATCGTCGACGTTAATTAGTGATAAAACATATTGATAAAGGTACGTACACGCCATATTCCCATATACATATATATATATATATACATTTGAAAAATGACCAACATTTAAAATATATACATACTGGTATACCAACATACTATATAAGTGCATATAATATCCACTCTGTACGGCATAGTGAAATCATTGCAAATCTTTCAACCACGGCGAACTATCTATTTGCATATATGTATATATATATATATTTATATTTAAAAAATATTACGTATATGCCTTACAATAATTATAATGGAGTTATTATGCAGCGGTATACCTGGTACCCGGTACCTATAATGCATATTGTTTTAGTATACGAGTTAAGCGTAAATGATTGATTGTGTTTTTACGATAAGAGTAAATTAAAGACGACGGGTCAGTCAATTATAATAATATCATATATTATGTATTATTATTACAACCGTACCCTATCTACCTGTACCATTTAATGTGCGATATTTATACATTTTTCATGTTCCGAATGCTTTGCAGTTGTTGCTTATACGCTCGTTTTTAATGAAATACAAGTATTGCGTTCGCGGCCCGGTTCGAAATATATAGATTCATATCGACTAGTGAAAACAATCTCGTTGTCACAAACAATAATAAAAATAATAATATTAATTTATAATTTTGAACGTATAAAAACTACACATATGCGAAAACTGCAGAATTGCCTGAAATTTTGACACGCTCAATAAAATAATTAGTTTAATGTATACATGTAGCTATAACGTGCTGCGGTATCTATTATGTAAATTGGCATTTAGGAAAAATAAACTAGCCAGAAAGGCCCCACTATGCTAAATTTCCGGGTTCTGTACCTATCTCTTTTAGGTGGGTAATTAATTTTTTTATATAACAAAAATAATAAAATATATTTTCACAACATTTTTTTAAAACAATTTGTTTAATAATTTTAAAACTCATTCATTCTACTATTTCAGGGGAATCAATCTCGTTATTATTCAATTAAATGTAATTCCAGTGGCGCGACTAGCTCTAAAATCTTGGGAGGGGGGGCTTCACTCATAATATTTACTAAAAACGTGAATAAGTAAAAAAAAAAATATATCAATATCAATTATATTTGGGGGGCTAAGCCCTCAAAGCCCCCTTAACTACGCTAATGTGTAATTCTTTTTTACGTATATTTAATGAATCGTAATGACAGATGGACGTACGGACTCTAGGAAAACCACATTTCCGTTTCCCAATTTCTATGATTAACTATAACTTTAAGGACTATCGATCGTCCAAGACGAACAGTTTTTCTAGTAACCATGACCCTAAATCGATAGGACGAATAGGCTGACAGACATAACAGCGATATGTTATACCATCGATTAATTAATATATTTATGTATAAAAACCTAAAACAAACAACATATACAACCAGTATACTTGTAAACGTCTTGTAGACGTGAAAATGTGTTAAGTTTGAACGTTTTAATTACTCAATTTAACCGCAAGTTGTTCACGCCGCAGGCATTTCGAAAATATTCTCGAGACGTACCTACAATATGCTCATTCGTGTAAAATTAACGTTCGCAGCGCGTGACGATCGATTATTCGCGTCTCGTCCAGTCCGAATGTGGGAAAATTATTGCAGTCCGACGTACGACAACGACGGTGAAATTAAAATACGGTAGTGTATTTATGCGCAAACCTATGCAAAATACGACAATGGGAAATACGTTTTGTATAGTGTACGACGTACAGTGGAGTTCAAACCACGTATTATACATATAACGTTGATATCTTCCTATATATTGTACACCGCGAGTTTCTACGAATATAATATAAAATTTTCCGGACGTGTATAAATCGGAAGGAATATCGTCGGATGTACGCGTACTCAGGGGCATTTTATGACCAATATATATTGTCAATCTATATATACCTGTACCGTATATATTTGGGGGTCGATCGACTGTGCACCGGTCACTTCCTATATAATATATATATATATATAGTGTCCGTGTCGTCCCGTCTATATATTTTATATTAATGACTCTTTTTTTCTTTTTTTTTTGTCTCGAATTCTATACATTATTGTATTGCGCACACATTATAAACAAACTTACATACAGACACAGTGTGAGAAACTCGCTTCAAGTATTATATACATATAATATATATACGAGAGTCGACATGCGTACACAGTATAATACAAAAATCATCGACATGGTGTAATACAAAAACAGACCCTTTTCAGGGATATCCGAAGAAAATCGCCTTCACCCTGCCACCACCTCGCCCCTCCCCCTCACATTGCCATCGCCATCGCCAGTTCTACCTACATAATGCGTGATCGTCGTCACACCCGTCATTGTAATATTACTATACGCGACGACGTTTTCAATAGAAAACAGTGGTAAAATAATAATAATAATAATAATAACGCGATTTTTCCACCCCGCCGATCGGCCGAGGAAACGAAACGCGGAAGGAACTTCAACTTGTTGACGTCCGCGCGCTTCGATATCGCCCCAGGTGCCGCGCCGCGGCGTGGGAACCAGTCGCGCCCCCCGGCCGACCCCTTTGTTCTCTTTTGGCATTTTTCACCCCCTTTTCTTTCTCTTACGGCATTTTTATTTATTTATTTTCGTTTTTGTGTGCGCGTACACAACCCCCCCTCGGAGAAATGCCATTACTTTCCGTCTCGTTACGAACCTATACACACACGTAAATATATATACATAAGTACACACGGTATTTATGCCGTTTGAATATACACCTCGGCTCTATCCCTAAAAATGTGGGACCCGCAAAAACGTCGAGTACAGAAACAAAGTGTACTCGCGGTGGCAGTGTGGTGGCCGGTGCTCGTGTAATTATTATGGGAGCGCATTCAATTAGAGACCGGCGTAGGTACGCTCCTCCAGAACGTAATAGTGGCCCCCGCCGATTTGCTCGGAACAAAAGTGTTTGCGTTAAATATTAACACAAAAACAAACTCTCCTCGAATGTAAAAAATAAAACGAAAAAAAAAACCAACCGGTTCGTGTATATTATATATATATATAGAGGTACACTTGTTTTGCACAAAAGAGTGCCTATATAATATAAACAATATACGAGTTTATAATATCCGTACATATACAGGCATCCGTCAAATGAAATCGAATGGGACACGTCGCATTACGTAACTGTAAACGCAAATGCCAATAACAATATGGACGCAGTATACACACTCTCACGACCTTTCGCGACCGAAAATCTCCACGTTTACGGAAATAAAAAAATATATAAAAACCCAAGTGGCACCACAATCGGAGACGTTATAGCAGTGGCTCCCGACCCACCCGACGGTAATGAGCGGACTGAGCGGTAAATCGACAAGGATTATATTTTGTGACATTGAGTCACAAAACGAAATTACTAACGAAATCTAAAAAAATCATTTCATCGACGAAAACAGAACCCAATGAATTATATTTTAGACAATTAATCATTATTTTATACCAAGTGCTCGAGTTTTAAGAAAAAATTATTTGGTTTCCGGAAACGACAAAACGGATAAGGAGAAAGAGTTACACGCCAAATAGATATAATGTATTTATTTCCGAATTGGCATATCTTGTGGATTTCTTTCAAGAAATAAATACACTGAACCTCAGCTTGCAAGGGAACTTGGCAAATATTTCAATAGCTCATGATAAGGTTGCCATTTTTTATCGCAAATTGCAACTTTACCAACGCAAAGCTGGAGTTGAGGAGGTTTCGATGTTCCAGGAACTAACAATGGCGCTCGACGCAAGAAATAAAAAGTGCTCATTCACAAATGAAATAACTCTTCCCTTATCATCAGTTCTATATATCAGCAGACACTTTCCTGATTTAAAAAATTTCCAAGTAAATTCTTGGGTGCTTAGATCCTTTTCAGTGGACAAATGAATAATTCCAGATACTGAAATTGAATCTAAAAACACTTTATGAAGTTCAGTTTACTATAGACATTATGAGAGTAGGAGGAATATTTTATTTTTAAATAATTAGGTAGGTATATCATTATTGTGATACACTTTTTTCCTGTTGATAATAGAGTAATTTTATGATTATTAATGATAATTTTTATATTGAAACAGCGTTTACCAGAATCGTACATTTGGTAATTTTTTTCGCGATAGCGACGATATACTGCAGATTGTGATTCAAGTATCATTATAATATTATAGACTGTAGTTCAATATGTTTCAAAATTAAAGATCGGTAAGTGTAATTGTACTATAACATATAGGTATATATCTATACATATATTTTTTTTATGAATATCAAAGATAATAAATGTCAATTAGTAGCTTTAATAAGTTATGAAAAGAGATGCACTTATATACCGTGTGGTGGGCATAGCCTCTCACGATCTTGTATATAGTATGATTTCTGACCATCTTTAGAATTTGATCTACAAGTTTATGTATTTAATGTATTTATAATATACTATATTATATCTAGTTAGGTAGTTAAAAATCGTTCGAAAAGCCGCTGCCGACGTCCGAGATAGTGTATATTTATATGTATACGTCACGCCCATTTTAAAACGGTTGCGTTCGAATAATAATTAATATACACGCGTAGATCGAGATGATCTATTCTATATAATGCAAAATAATTATAAAAACCATTATCTCGAGATAATATACACTATATGTATCAGCGTTTATCTGATACGCCATCGAAATCCTATATAAATATAAAATAACGTTATTAATTCGTATATATACGAAGAAGGTGCGTTCACAAATGCGTATAACAACTACTTTTGTGTAACACGAATTTATGCAGATCGCTCTGAATAACGGTGTGCACAATATTCAAACAGATGGTTTATATACGAAAGGATAAAATTATATTTTAAAGGTGTAAAATATTGTAGTACCCGACATAATATTTCATTGAAATTGCAACAGCAACACCTCACTATCATTTTTTTTCACGCGTAGATACCTATATATTTATATATCTATAGACTTATTCTTAAAGAACTTTCTCTGATATTATCGATCGGCCGGCGTCCAGCAACAGGTACCCTCCCTATCACGCATAAAAATGCTACTTTGGAACAACATGTGTATATAATATACATATTACCTATATAGTATTATAGTTTTTATGGGGTGTGTACGAGGTGCATGAGGTAATTATGCATACATTGGTATAAGGTGTATAATATATAATATATATATATATACCAATATCAGTTTTTAGATCGTTCATTTAATAAAAATGCATTTACATTCACTAAAAAAAATTTTTTATTAAAAACTAAAAAGTTAACTTCTTTGTTGGACAATGGTTTGCATAATTGTAACATAAAAATTGCATACTTTTAAAAGTGTTAATATGTATTTTAGTGCAGATTAATTTTAACCTAGATGATATTCTGATTGGAATTCGGCGTAATTATTATTATTATTATTATTAAAATAATATACTAATAATTCTTTGATCCCAGAGAAAAAGAACCGTAGTCAATAATTGTACGTGGAAAAGACCAATCACACAATACATAATAATTATGTAAATTTTTCAATATGAGCAAAACAAATTTTTAAAAATGCCACGATGAAAATTAAGAATTGTCTTTTAGTGAACTAGTGAAAATTGATTAGAAATTATTGTTATTTTTTTATATATATTTATAATGCAAATTATATAATATATAATATATTTGTCAGAGAAAAATGAATGGATTCACACGAACACATTAATTATTCCAAATACTCTCCCACATAATATTATTATTTGCTTCCGGATATATAGGTATGCATTTTCATATTTTTTTACTTTGAAATTATACAACTCGATGGGTGTAAGAAATGTCGATGATATGTTTATAGTGATGCACAAAATAAGACAAGACCAAAGCAGTCTTGGTCTTGGTCTTGTTGACACAATAGAAGTCAGCCTTGTCTTGGTTTTGTTGAATAAATCTTGGTCTTGGTTTGGCAAATTCTTGCAGTGTTGCTTTATTTTTTTGATCCAAATTTATAAATAAAACACATACTTTATTTGTATATATAAAAGAGCAGATATAGAGGAGGCAATGGGGTAATTCCCCTTCCCCGTTTACAAAAAATGTAGAGTAAAACGGCATGGAAAAATAGGTTTATATCCTTTATTTTTTTTCTTACTTTTAATAAATTGTCCCTTCCATTCAGGACCTCTGTATTCGCCATAGTACGTATATAATATAACATATCAGCTTTTGCAGATAATAAAGACAAATTTATTTTAACTACATACCTATATATTATTATTATATTGTAATTAAAATATAATCATAATAAAATAAGAAATATGTTTTTACTCTTATTTGAATTAGTTTCCATCATCAAAACAAATTATACTTATTAAATCATTATTATTTATTATTAAATCACAACACGATGACGACATTCGACGATATTAGTCAGAAAAAAAAGTAGTGTAGATGTACCTGTGTAGTTGACTATTTTAGATAGACAACACCGAATTTTCGAGAAATATAGTAGGAAATCTGTTTACTCATATATTCGATAGACAATAATGTATTACGAAAATATTACAATAGCATATGCATGATTTCATTACGAGAAATTCGTAGATTCGGTGTGGAATTGTAAATAGTGTATACTAAGAAAAAATTATAATAAATAATATATTTAATTAATTAATTCTTATCTTATTTAATATGTAGCAAGAGTCTTGAGTCAAGCCTTGGTCTCGGTCTTGCATTACAAGTCTTGGTTTTAGCCTTACTAGATCTAGTACAGTCTTGGTATTAGTCTTACATTTTTGCAAGACCAGGACCAAGACCATCACTATATGTTTAGCAGAGAATACACGGAAAAAAGTTCATAGTGCATATAAATTATGTATATTTTGGGGATAACATATATTTGAAGAATTTTGCATATTTAAGTATATTTCGTAAAATAATTTGTTTTAATTTATATAAATATATATTATTTAAAAATTTTACTTTCATTATCAAATTGATGTCTATGGTTTAAAAATCAAATTTATCTCTTTAAATTTCAATCAAAAAATCAATGTTCAGTTTTTATTATTTTTGAAAGAAAACTGTTTCTTTCAAAAAGTAGGTGTGCAATATAATTAAATTATTCTTATTTATTTATACTTATTGTTGTTTTTCTTGTAATATTCTGCATCTATAATATAGATAATATGTATAATTTGGATAAGAGCATATTAGGTGCATATTTCGATTTTTTCGATGCACACATGATACATATTGATACATGCATGGTACCGTTTCAAGTGCACACAAGTCATAACTTTAATTATTATATAATATTTACAGTGTAATGAATATAGATCATAATTCGCTATAAGTGTTATATAACATACCTAATACATAAATTCGATTTCATCCGTTTCGTCGTATTCAGTATCGTCAACCCAATTATTTTAGATAACCAACTATATAATATTTACTATATATATGTATAATAATTGTATATGCATATGTAGTATATACCTACTATATTACTATTTATTATATATATATGTGTATATATATATATATGTGTGTATTTATTTTTAAATTTACATAATATACCGCACGTGGACAAGACCCATTCGTTTCGCTACCATGCGCGGAATCATTACAGTCGTAATTAAACGTATCACATTCAAAGTGTACACGCGGTCGGTACGCCCTGTACCTATAATAATATAATATATTAAAATTATAATATTTTGCCTATCAATAATACGGATCGGATTTTCTCGGCTATTCGGTGGCAGTGCATATACCTACGTTTAATACCCCGTTCTCTTTCATGGTATACAATGTAAACGGTAATAATTTGTTCGTTAAACGACCAATACGTTATGTGGGTTAGGTGCAACATAATATACCGCGCGGCGTTATTCGTTGGAATAAATAATAATATTGTCCGCGCACGTAAAGCGAATCAAGCAGTGGTTGACCTTTAAAATTAAAAGGATCGAGTGTTATTCACAAACTTACACGCGTATTATAAGTAGTAATATTAAAATATAATAGCTCACACCCGCGCGTAAATTATTCAATACATATTTAATTTCATTACGTATGTAAGTATATACACCGTATATCATATTATACCGTGTAGGTACGTCAATAATATAAATCCGATAATTTTATTATAATTTCATGCGTAAATAGGTATAATGTAATCGTATCCAATATATACGCGTATATCCCGTGTAATAATACCATAATAATAATATTGTAAAATACATACATGCGTTTGATTGTCGAAGAATGTGGCTGTATGTACGACAAGAGCTACTATAACGTATTATACGACTAAATTTTGATTTATACCCATCCGCCACCGCAGTGGATATAAAATAATATTTTATAACTTATACTTACGTATATATATATATATATATAATATATCCTACTAGCTGCTCGTATGTAAAAATTCGTCAAAACATGTTTATAAAGTATATGAGTAGGCACAGCGGAATGACGTGAATTACGACGATAAACAAAATGGCAATGGTGGGCAAGTTAATGAATTTTTTTTTAACTCAGTTAAGTTAATAGAAAAAAATTAGTAAAAGTTTACAGTTAAATGTTATTTTTTTTCTTAATGATTGAGTAAAGTTAAAAATTAACTTATTCACTTAAGTTAATTATTTTTTTGTACGAGTCAATGTAAAATTTTAGATAATTATACAGGTATAATTATCTATTGATTTTTTGGAAAACTGTTATTACTTACCTAAATAATGTTTACTGGTGGCGAATCTAATATATTCCTCTCAATTTATATTACGGGGAGATTATTATATATTATATTGGTATTCAGCTTGTTTTATTTATATTTCCGGGAAATAAATAATTCTTATAATATAATAATTATTACAAACAACAAAAACAATTTTATTTTTATTCAACCATTTTGACAATACACAACAATATGAAATTAAAATGTGTCAATTATTTCAAAACTAACTCGACTGAGTTTTAATTTCTTAATTATAAGTAACTAATTATTTAAAAGTTTAAAAGTTAATATAACAAAAATAAGTTAAGTTACAAAAAAAAAAATCAAATATAAAAAATTAAGTTCAAAAATTAAAATTAACTTAACTGTTAACTTATTAACTTGTTAATGCTCAGAATTGTAAAATAGTATTTACGATTTTCCACGTATTGAATAATCAATATTAAATATTGGAGTTTTTACACATAGTATATTCTCAGGGAGTTTCTAAATCTATTGATATGCTTAATACTTATTGGTAACCACAAATAAACAGAAAAAATATTGAAATTACTTAGGTATACTGATGAGTAGTAATTTTGATGAGAAAAATTTTTGTAAATTTTTGTTATTATGTTACGTTTCTTAGGTTTTATAAAAAGTATTCACTCCATTTGTAAAGCAAAAAGAGTGACGGATAATCCATGGCAATTATTTTAACGTAAAACACAATAGAATACTGCCTATAACTACTGTATGAGTTATAATTGAATAATATGTGTTTGCATTATGCGCGCGACTGAAGAACAGGCTACAAACTATATACAATATATAGTGTAAAATTTCAGAGATTGAATATTCAAGAAAATCTGAAATTTAACATTTTTTTTTTCGTTTTAATAGAGCTCTTATATTTTTACACGAGTCGTTTGAAAATCAGAAATATTGATTGAATTTCAAAGTGTATTTCATATAAAATTAAAAATATCATATTGTACATTTTTTAAAAAAAGGACACATTGTATATATATATATACACACATAATATTACTATATATTTTGTACCTAGTTGATTATTAATAAATTATAATTCAAAATAGGCCCTTTATTTAATAAATATTTAATATATTATTATTATGTGAATTATTAATTATTATTGTAATTATTGAAACTCTTTTTCGGTTTCGACGTGTATATAAAAATTAATATAAAATAATATTATTTGCCTAAACTAAAGGTTAAATGACAATATTTGTGCGTAAAAACCGCTTGTAATACACGTATATACACATCTGCTCGAAAACAGTTTCGTTTTACCGCACGCTCACGACTATTATACATTTACGATTATATCTCTATCTATCTCTGGGTACATATATATAGGTACATATAGATACGTATAGGTATATGCGTATCTATCATGAGCCATGCGGTATAAATACTATAATGTACTTATCTTATTATACGACTTAATACACACAAACGTGGACATTATACATGTATTTAATGCATGTGTATTGTGTATAATGTATACATATATATATATATATATCGGTTTGTACTTTGTAGGTATAATATTGTAGAAAGGTCTATACGCGTGTCCGGATGGTTGGCGTTTGTCACGAACGAAATGCCTATATAGTGTATAGGTAACCGTCGTTTAACGTCAATGTACATATACATACGTTTTCAGAAACTGTCACAACACCAATGTTTACTGTATATATATATATATATATATACCAGGTATACGGTATACGGTATGCGCGGTTAAATTCAAAATATGCACATGTACGTCGGTGGTTTTTCACACCCCGCGTGAACCGTTTATTAATTTATGTACGGAATCCGTCGGGCAAAAACACTATATTATATAACATATACCTATAATATAAACACATTATATCGATCGGCCGCCGATTATAGGTATACACCTACCTACGCACTAAAAGTTTACAGGTCGGTAAAAGTTTCATTCGGAGGCCAAGGACATATGCGAATTGTGGAGAGGCGGCAAGTAGGCATATATTAATATAAATAAAGGAAAATTCCACTCTATATTGACTTTTCGTCGATTCTGAGCGGTGCATGCGGAGGGTCTCAGTTTTATAACAATAATGTTTATTTGTTTTATATTTCTGTAAACGACTTTTCCGGTACAATATATAACACACGACAAACCTGGGTAAAATAATTTTTAAAAGTAAAATACTTCTACAGAGGGACATTCAAATTTCAATAAATCCGAAAACATATTTTTCAATGCAATTACAAAGATGTAGGTAAAATATTATTCGTTAAGACAAAATATGACATTTTTAATTACCTATCTACATACTTTTCACAATATATTCATCTAAATTACAACATACCTAATATACTGAAATATTTAATTATATTTATCCTAGGAAAATTTTGCCCGTCCCCCCCTATGATTATCCAAAAGTATGACTGTACTAGATCAAAGTAACATGAAATGCAATTTTGTGTAAACAGTGCGACGTAACTACCGGTGTATGTTAATTTTTCTAAAAATTTATAATCAATTTAACTTATATGTTTGTTAAACATGAAAACTATATATTCCAAATATAATAAATTATTTATTTATAATATGTTCCTATTGATTTTAATTATTGTTTTGAATTTATTAAATATATTTAAAATATTATCAGAATTCAGAAATCATTGATTAATAACTATATTTATATATATATAAATAAAAAGAAAACAATTTTTTTTTAATCTGATCAAAACTTGAATTGATCAGTAATATTTACAGTTTTCGTGTTTATATACGCACAATATCCAACTCCTTAATCATTCATAATTATCGTATAGGAATTATATAGGAAATAGCATTTCTACATAATAATCCTATAGCGCACAGCCTGTCTATAAAAAAAAAAATATAGATACAACTTATTCAAATCTATGGAAAAATTATTCAATATCAATTCGATCATTTTGTACCAGAAATTGATCCACGCGATTCTGACCTCTGTTTTATTATGTACATATATATCAAAACGTGTTTGTGCGTAGGAAAGAAAGATCGAAATAAGATAAGATTTGAATTATATTGTCGTTAAAGAATAATTTTGATAATATTTTAAACAAAAAACTAAAATTATGATTTAACAATATATATAGGTACCGGTACCACGCTGTGTTGGCTACTGGCTAGTAACGTAACACAAATTACAGATTACTATTGTGAAATTACTTTTTAAGTAGGCAATGCAGTAGAAATTTCATTGCTTACTATTTCAATAAATGTAGTTATAACAAAACTACTAAATACCCAGATAAAAACCTATTTAAAAGTAATTTATATAAAGTAACGTTTTACTTTTAAATATTAGATACCAATTACAAGGCTATATCTGACATATTATAAGCCCCCATTATCTCGTCTATACATGGTAAAAGGTAAATTTACTCTAATATAAGAATAGACGAAGCTGTGATAGTAATTCGGAATGTAAATTTCCTATATTTTCAGTTCGATAAACGAAGACTGCAAATACGAGTATATTATGCATCGATTTACAGTATTTTATAGTAGGTTTAATGAGGAAAATATTTGGGGAAAATAATTTAAATATTCGTAAGATTAATCGATAAATTTCCGAAAAACCTGCGGAGAACGCCGTGTAAACATTATTACGCCACACTTGTTTCAACGATAATATCTCGATTGTTTTTGAATGGACCCCGATCTAAACATTCACAATCAACCCATTTGCATATTATGAACTATAAACATAATGTAAAAAGTAAAACTTATTAAAATCAATGGAAATTATTCAATAACAATAAATCGACCGACGTACCAGTATCATCTGTTTTCTTATGTGTAATAAGTTTGGTAGGTACGTCTATACATATTATGTACAATACTTGACGTTTTTGTGACGTGTGTTATTTTATAAGGGAGAGAAAACTGGTTAAAAAAAAAAATTAGATACAATTATCGTTATTATAGTTAAAGAAGGATTTTAAAGGGGGCGTATACGTATACCTACCTATATAGGTATAGTGTGTAAACGGCTGGAATAAGTACACGCGAGATCCGAGTGAGCATTTATAATATATACCTACAGATTTTATTTTATACCAGTGAATTAGCCTCTGAACGTACATGTATAATATATAATATATATTTCGATTGATTATAATAAAACGCATACCTACTCGATAAATTTCATTTTATTCAATGCCTTTATGTTCTTTTTTAATGTTCCGGTATAATATGTGTAAATGATTAATAGTGCGTGGTAAACATATACCTACTACAATATAATACATATATTGGATACATTGAGGTTTTTGTAAGATTCAATACATATCAGCAGTAATTATTGATGATAGTAATTACTCGTATATACATGGATTTACGCCCTAATTTGGGTTTTTTTTGTATATATATATGTATACTTATAGATAAGTATATACAGTGTAACATCTGTTGTTACAAGGGCCTAAGGGTACTTCATATACTTAATTACACTGCATGATGGAAATCCTATATGGAGTATATTATAATATGCTTCCTTTTTATTATAGTATTGTTTGCACATGATTTTATTTTATTTTTTTTTGCTTAAATATATTGAAAAAAAAACGGTTTTTAAAAAAAATTTCTTATTCTAATGATATTATTAACGTGTGCAATATTGAACATCGTAATTTTAATTTAGACATATTATATATTAATACGTTTATCCTATCGTACGATCTCTTGTAATATGTTCGACACCAACTATACTCGATTTGCATACTCTTACATTTTATAATAATATTCTCGTTCGCTAAAAAAATTTCACAACTATATAGTATACATAGTATATACCCATGGATGGGAGATGTATCTTACAAAAATAGTTTCAATGTATACCTATACCTAATTGTTTTCGTTATTTGGTTTATATCAATTTTACATTACCTTATTATAACTAGATTTTTAAAATAAATACCTGATATTTTAATTAAACATTACATTTTCTATTAATTTTTATACCAAGTAACATTGATAATTCATGCTTATTTGAATTTCTTTATTTATTTATCACCTACCTACTGGATAACATTAAGAAAATATGATGATGAAATTACATATATCATACGAGTATAAACTACCATTATTTTTATTAATTTAAACTGACAAAAATGTATTTAATATCTATTAGCTATAATATCTAGAGATAAAAATAATAATATATCTTTAAAATTTAGTATCTTTTGAACAAAAAAATAATGGGTCTTATTGTATACCATGTAGAAAAACAAATATATGAATACGTCTTACAAAAAACGAAAATTACAAAATAATAAAACTTATACGTTTTATACTTAAAATTTAAGCGTCTATCTTTCGTTTCAGTAAACAGGTCTTCCCAGTTGTTTTATTTCAATTTTCTGTTAATATGATACTGAATTTTTATCTATTATAATATAATAATATGCACCAATAATAAAAGAATAAATTAAATACATAATAAAGAAATATATAAATGTGCACACGTCATGAACACACAGTATAGTATATACTTATACTCGTTAACTTATTTCGTACAGTTCCGCTGTCCACATGCATGTCGGGCGACTATTCGTATCGCTCCGGCGGCTGCATTATTACCAAATTTCCCCTCTTATGTTTCTGTGTTTTGATCGTATAGTTATGAGGGGCGATTGTCAACGTCACCCCAGCGCCGAGCGCTGTTCAATACTCGATAACCGTACTGATGAATAATATGTAAGTACCTTTTTCAACCGTGCTATTACCTACATATTATATGTTTAAACTCCGATTACTTCATATTGTTTTCATAACAATGGAAACCATTTTTATTTTCTATAATAATATTTTGAAAACGCAATACAGTATAAATATAAATAATTGTTAATATTTAAATCAGTATCTAACTTGTTAATAAGTAATTTACACACGAGGTACACTCGAGCCGCCACTGAATATAGTTATTTTGACACCTAGGTCGTGTCAGCGCACGCAAAAAATAAAAATATCTTCCACAATATTACAATAAACATCAATAATATAATAGATATAATATACATAATATTTATTCGGCGATTACACGTAAATAAGATAATATATATTATAGGTACTTAATTAATCGGATTTCTTAAATAACATATTTTATAATATGTATATTTGTATTCAATCGACCGAGCCATATATATTATTATATGTGTTTAGTGGGTGGTTCGTTAAAAAAAAAAAAATTAACATACAACGATAACATCTTTTACTACTACGCATTTGTAATAATTAAGCATCTGACTAAACCAAATACTTGTTCCAAGGAAGTGATAATATCATAACTTAACATTTTTATTAGCCCGAATGCGACGGTAGTTAAATAGGTATACCCACACACGCGTGATATCAAATAATAATAATAATAATAATAATAATAATTAATATTATTATGATTATATTATATTATATTTTTGAAAACAAATTAATAATTATACGTGTTATACTTATTTACGTTACATTACATGCAAC
This sequence comes from Pemphigus obesinymphae, assembly GCA_025469235.1. Lineage (NCBI taxonomy): Eukaryota > Metazoa > Arthropoda > Insecta > Hemiptera > Aphididae > Pemphigus > Pemphigus obesinymphae. The sequence goes on along the minus strand of JAIPRL010001796.1, from coordinate 9,567 downwards.
ATCGATAATTGGACTTGTATTATGTTAACTTGTCGAATATTAATTAATAACATAATTATTACAGATAAATTTACGACTGCAGTTTCATAAAACATCTAATAAAAGTTTTTTTTTTATAGTTTTATCGCGTGTATTACATAACATTGTATAGAAAATAACGCATGCTGACGTATATTAATTTAATCGTTTATTTTTAATTCAATTTTAAATCCTAACTGAATGGTTTATAGTGGATATTTTCCAATAATGGCAATAGTCTCTAGATTTCACTACTAAATTGGGATAATACTTCTTGATATTCAAACGTACAATTATTTAGAGTAGGTATGTACTTATCCCTTATATTTTTCAAGAATTCGAAATTCGAAACCCAGATTATTCAAAGTATCTAGATTTCAGATATATTTGGTTGATTTTTAAAAACGTATAATAAACGTACTGTATTACATTTTCAGGTTTCAAAAACCAAAATACTTAAAATCCGTCATTTCAAAAAAAAAAAAAAAAATGGAATTTTGAAAATCCATTTTAAAAATGTGATCACGTTAATATATAGGGCTAAAATACATATTTATTCTAAAATCAAGTCTTTAAAAATATTTCATTATAATGTATCATATTAATATCATTAATACATCATTATAATATTATAACTTAATATTTACTATATTTGATTGTCATGTTGTACTAAAATAATATATGTATTTTATGCAAAAATGTATATAAAAATAATTTTCATGATTTTTTAATAATTACCGACAGAATAATATACGTTCAACCTTGTATTAAATGTTTAGGTCTCAAAACCTCAAATAACCCTTTTATGACTTTTAATAATATCTAAAAATTTAAAATAGCTATATATATAGCCTAAATAAATAGGAGTACATTTTCAAAACATTTGTATTTTAATACATTTTAGTGATAAAAATAAATATAAAAAATTAAAATATAATTCACTTTCTATTAAATCCGAAAAATCCAGTTACATGCAAAATTTAGATTCTGGAGTTTAAAATCTGAAACTCAGATATTTTTTAAATATCAGAGAATTATGTTGCATCCAGAGCCATTGTTAAAAAATATTTTTGAGAGGCCGTCAGAGTAATTTTGCTGACTTATTGTTCCGAAAAAGTTAATTAGTAAAAGATTCATTAATGAACCGACGAAATACATCCTTTAAAACGGTAAATAAGCAAAAAAAAAAAACGTCATCAACTTTTTTTTATGCTGACTGGTCTTGATTTTGTTCATATATTTTCTTCACAACCCCCTAAACCTCTTTCCCTTCTGGTTGTATCCCCAATAGGTACCTACCAATAATATAATAACATATTCCGTAATATTTATTATAATTAATTATTTATTTTTAAAAGTTGTATTATATAAGTAATTAAGATTGCAAAATTCTAGCATTTTAGTCTCTGTCTTGAGCTTGGTACTGCATTGCAAGTCCAAGACCAAAGCCGATTTTGCTTAAATTTAAATTACGACTAAAAGTTAAGTAATTTCATAAAAAAGTAAATACATTACTATCATGATACATATTTCATACTAAATTTATATAGGTAATTCCGTTACAAATTATATGTGCCTATAGTAACTATTTATATATACATTTTTGTTACGTTACTCGCCCCAACGTTGCTTATTGGTTATTGTCGAACTCGATACATTTTGTGTATGTATACCTGCCTATACTGGCTATACTGTATATGTACGTCATAATTTATTATAATATGTTAGCGTATTGAATCGAATCCGATTTTCCGAAAATGAAACGTATTTGTATCCGAAACTAAATCACTCGTTTATCCAAAACTGGTAACCCTAATAAAGTATATTATTATAACGTGTATTTTATTAATATTAATTTTTTTTTTTACAACAATTTGTTAACATGACCACCAACAATGGCTGCGACCGAAATGATATGCACGTGCCTCGGGGCACTTCAGTAAGCAATGAATATGTTTATTTTATTGTGATGTTTATAGAAACGAAAATGCGGACAGGTGCATGCACGTTAATATGTAAATGCGTAATGTACAATGGGATTTGTGCCAAGATTCTTTTATATATTGTATTTTTTTTTTTTCATCTAAAAGACAAAGAGGACGCGTGAGACCATCATCGCGACTATATATCAGATAAAACATAATATTTTACTATTGAAAATCACATAAATAATCTCTAAAAGCCGTATTTATACTTGTTACATCAAACTTAATAATAGTCGATTAGTAATATATTATATGTATGTATATTATCTACCTCGACCTACGGTACAATTATTTATAATATCTGTTTATAGATGTTTCAAAATGCGTATTACATATACTTAAATTTTTATACAATATAGTGTTGACATTTATTGTACCTACACTACCTATATGCAAAATAATGCAATAAATTTATGTTTTGTTTATATGCCCACGACAAACAAAGAAGGAAAATGGATAATATTTTAATATTTTCGTATATACATGAATTTAATAGATTATTTAGCATCAAGAGGATTTATACAATTTCGCATCATGCTAAACAATTTTTGAAATGTCTAAAATTTATTATATAACTATAATATGCTTATGTACCTACGTTCGATTATTATTATTTTTAAAATTAAATTCTCACGCGGACCCAAATTTGATGTCTCCGTCTAATATAATATATGACAATCAAATTTGTTGATTATTCGAAAACTTTTAAAAATCGCTAAACTTTTACTACTACTACCATCCTACTTACTTACGCGCCTTTATCCTAATCACGACTTTGTTCACATTTTACACATTATATATTTCAAATCATTTAGCAATTATTTTACAAAAAAAAAAAAAAACATTGTTAATGAAGACTATAGAGTGTTGACCATAAAATTAAAATTTTGGACTGATAGTGTATAGGGTCCATGCTCATGGTTCAAGTTCTAAGCCCGATAGGGTATGGGCACCTTTGGACGGAAACAAACAAATACGGGGTATCATATCTTAATAAATACAGAGGCAGATTTAAGGAAAAAAGCGGTGATTCGTTACAAAGGGGCAAATTAATTATTAGTTCGTTGCTAAATTTTTATGAATCTCTAAAGATAATGCTATAGATTAAGAAGATAGTGCTCGTAAATATTTTTACCTAATTTCTCTTATTTATAAATATTAGACCAAATTTCCAGATTATTAAGTTTGATTTCTCATATGATGTCCTCTTAATAAAAGTAATAATAATTGTGATGTACTGGAAACATGGTGCTAAAGTTTTTACAATAGACTGACATTATATATATAGATATATCGTCTGACAAAAAAGTTAAAGCTATTTAAAAATACCAAAAATTAAAAATGCCGTAACTTTTTTTCAGACAATATTTTACAAAAAGCCTATTAGGTTTAGTTGATATTATTCATGTCATTAAATTTTATAATAGGTGTTTAAGTTCTTATTCAAACCAAAATGCCATAATTTAAATTCTGTGTTGTATAATTTTTCTATATTGCCAATTAGATAGAAAGAGACAGAACATGCGTATATAGTGTTCTCTTAATATATATGAATTTGAGCAGATCTCTGTTATGTTATAAATAAATCAGCCACTATAGAACTTTATTATGTATTCGGTTTCAATTTTGAACGATTTTTCGTTATACTATATAATCGGTCGTTTTATTTTTCGCTTAAGAATTCTATTGGGGAAAATGAATAAATTATATCTTTTAAGTACGTACTATAGAAAAAATTTATTATAAAATAAAATCATTACTCCAAAACTCCTACTCGACTTATAATCAAAAAAGGATATACTTATAAGTATATACAGATAACCTAATGGCTAGCACAGACATAGAATATAAAAAATATAGTTTATTGTTCTACAAGATTATAAATTATAATTATTAATAATTAATAATAATGCTATTAAGTATAATTATATTAAATTACATAGGTAGGTATCTACCTACTTTTCAATATTTTTTCACACTGCTAATTTTCAACATTTTCATGACGAAAAAGAAGTACCTGTACTAAGGAGGAGATCACACATCTATACATATTTTAAGGGGTTTTATACAGGAAGTTTAATGACATTAAAAAAAAATGTATAATTGGTCGCGTGTATCCAAACCTGTACTTTTTATTTTCGTGTAGGTAATGTATAATATATGTTTAAAGAAAAATGCACATTTATATAAAATTAAAAAAAATTATATTTTGTGGTTTTAGAGTTTGTAAAAAAATAAATGTCTAAATTAAAATAGCTTAATTCAGGTACCTATTATAATTTTTTTTAGATATTTGTCTCATTATATTGAAGTTTCAATCAATGATATTTTTCAAATTATTATATTTTTTTTCTAATTACCTAATATATCAATAATGCAGGCAAAGTTATGTCTTAAATGTTATTATCATTTATCACTATATTATTCTCTAAACGAATCTTCATATTAGTATGTGTAAAGTAAAAAGTTCTCAAATCAAAATATTTCTTGGGAATTATTTAAATGTTCGATATTGAATTAAAAAGCCCTTTGTGGATAAAAATGTATTCGCGTGATTGTAACGGGTTTCACACAACGTCAAAACTACACATCATTATACATTTAATCAAACCGATAAAAAATACCACGGAAGTCCAAAAATGTTAAATAGGTACATTTATTATGTATTATGAAATATAATGTCTGCAATAACATAAAGTATAGATACTTACCCTATGAAGTCGGTCTGACTTTTTATCGTCTCGAGTTTTTATTTAACCATTGTCGCTAGATGGAAACGTTCGAAAGTTCTCACGAGTGTATCGGTTTCTACAATAACGTCACGAAAATACAAATGTAGTTAAAATTGTGAAAATTAATTGACGGAAGTCAACCGATTTTAAATACATTAACTATGGGAATCAGTCGGTCGAACTTATCCTTCTCAAGTTTTTATATATAGATGGTAACTATTGTCGACAGGTGTAAATGTATACGAATCTCCGATAAACCATCGTACAATAAAATCCTACAAATCGAATATACGAATGCGTCACAGGATTTTATGTCAGCTGTCGCACAACGCACAATTTAAATGAATAGTTGGATAAATCATAAGTAGACTCGATGAAATCGTAATTCAAACGAACTAAAAAACAAAACACAAAAAAAATATAATGTATTAAATAGGTAATAAAAGTTATTATGGTCTCATTCGCATAACGGTTACCGCGTATCGACAAGCACTCGGTTATCACCGCGGTACCGCATGCTTTCGTCATAAAGCAAAGACGCGATCCACGGAGTAGACGGGAAACTTTTCTTTCCATGATTTGGAAACTAGGAGAAAATGCGAAAATACTGATGATAATGATTCAGGACCTGCATCTTTATTATATCAGATACGCATACGGAGTGTACCTACCTTTTTTTTCGTAATTTCGGAAAAAGCGAAATACAGATGAACGGAAATCGAAAAAAATCGCTTGTTAACAGCAGAACAGTCGAAAAAAAGCAAAGGAAAATGCGTATACCGGTGCGTTGGTCAAAAAAAACAGTCGGGAAAAAACATATAAAAATAAAGTAAATATATAAAATTATATGAAAAATATGCCCATCGAAAATATCGATATTACAGAAGAAATTGATATCATTTTATAATTTATTTATAAGAAATCTGTTATGGTTTTCTGTCGACCTTTTAATATTCGTACTTTAAGTACTGATATTTTTAATTTTATAGTACAATGAGTCATTGCAAGGCATATATATATATATAATATAGTATAGAAAACTTTTTAGTTATTTTTATTATTGTATTGCATTGGTGGAAACCTGGTTGAATTATTATGCGGTTAAGTCTTTATACATAATTACCAACTAAAAACAATTTTCTCAATGAGCTCTATATTAACATTTCCCAACTTCAGTATTGATGCAGGTATAATATATAATTTAATATCATCAATAACTACAGACTTATTGTAATGAAAATAACTAATAAATCAAATCATAACATATTAATATGTAAAATAAATAATTAATAGATTATAGATTAGAAAAAAATCATTTATTATTTGAAATTTAGCAAAATCTAAAAAGTAAAATAACATTGTGCATTTTTGTTAGGTAAATACTTTTATAATATATATCAGCTATCTGTTTATTTTTCATTAGAAATTTTGCCTCCTAAATAGGTTTTATACAATGAGACATTTTATTTTGTTTTCCCATATAACATTTAAAATACAGTTTTATCGATATGATTTAGTCATACCTACTTATACTTATATTTATTTTTATTATAGTTATATACCTACCTTTAATACAGACTGGATAGGTCCTGAATTTAGGTCTCCAAAATCAGCGCGGTTCGTCACCTTGATAGTGGATACAGAAGTATTTGCATATTTGGAATTTGTGATACACAGTTCTTCCATATAAACTGATTCATTAACATTTTCATGTTTAATCTATAAATAAAAATAAAAATAGGTATGTGTTTGTGAAAATCGGACATTTTATTTTTTTTAAACGAAATATTCTTACGTCTCTTAGTAAAAGTATGCATATAAATACATTTAAACATAATAATTTTTCAAACCATGTTTGAAATAGCTTGACATCATTTTAGGGGGGCTAAGCCCTCTGAAGTCTCCCCTCCTCTCTCGATTTCTGTTAATGCTGTATTGTAATTTGTAAAATATGTTTAAAAACGTAAAATGGAATTTCAAGGAATTGTGTATTACTCTATATATACCTACACAAATAATATCCTGAAAGTTAAATGGCAACGTTTTTGTCACATGTTTTACTATATTTTAAGCCGGTTTTATGCTAATATGTATCATCTCGCTGCGATAAAATATGTTTTTATAACGAATAAAATGAAAAAAAATAATAGATTTCGTACATTTTGCCACGCAATTAATGTCGAAATATTAGATCTGAATTTATTATCAATTTACTTCGGATTATCTTTTTTTTTTAAATTATAATAAATTCTATAATTTGGCGGTTCCGATATTATTTCTATATAGGTAGTTTATTATATACATAACGGCCGGCGTCTCATATAAAATTGTATAAGCTAAAAAACCTTTTACATTTTCTTCATAGATGAAAATAATAATAATAATATTAATATACATAATGTATTATACATATTATGCATGTGACAAATTTATTAAACGAGTAGGTAACCTACGTCGATTAAAATTTGAATTTATTAAATTGTTTCCTTTGTTTCTATACGATACGAACGTATACGACCATTACAATTAAGGATTATAAAACGTGCTATATACATGATAATATATACTCGTATATTTGGACCTACGTGACCGTAACACATTTCAATCGTTATAATAAAAAATAAAATGAAAATAAAAAATGGATACGATAATATGGTAATGGTCGGATGGGACGAGTGTTTTTCCCTTTTATTCTAGTTATTTTTCCGTTATTAATTGTTATTACTTATTAGTCTGGGCACAAATAAATTGACATTTTTTTTTTTATTATTAACCCGCAGAATCTTATACACACCGTGTACAATGTCCATATATATGCGTGTAGCCGTATATATATATATATATATTATGCAGGTGAACTGGACACGAAAAAATTATTTATTCCTTTTCTTCATTTCGTATACTCATTTCCATATTATATACATTTTGTGAAACCCGAGATAAAAAAAATAAGCGTGTACGACTTGAATTCTAATTATTGTCAATGCGCGTACGTATATGTATACACGGGTATGGGTAGGTATCGTTTTCACCGTCAATAATCATCCGTTTTTATTATAACTGTCTATAAAACGTCATATTATTATTATTATTATTATTATTATTATTATTATTATTATTATTATTATTATCATCATCATCATTATTATCATTATTATACGCTCGTGTGCTTGACGCGAAAACTATAAAGTAAATCGACGGAATCCGTCGACGAGAAAATCGTCGTATTATGCCTACACAATATTATATTATATACGTATCTTTTATATCCTGTACCAGATCCTGTATCTATATATTATAACATATATCTATATACACGGTCCGCGTATATTATTTAGAAATAGGTATAGGCATGTATATATGTATGCACTGCAGTAACGGTTTGAAAATTTAAATATGTTTTCGTCTCTCTTTTTTTTTTTTTTTTTATTTAAACGTTTCGTCGAGTGGGTTTACTACGAGAAATATTATCATTAGGTATATTATATTATATCGTGTACGTTTAGCGGCGGGAAATCGCCTAAAGACACGTCCGTATTTAATATTGATAATCCTCTCGGATCGATGGAATCCCGTCGTCGGACACCTCGTATTTATACACAGCGCGGCAGAACGATTTGGGTCATCGGCGAATAGGTTTTCGTACATATATAGATATACAGTATCCGTAAACGCATAATATATACCTATTATGGACAGTAGCCGATCCGGAAGTCATCCAAATAATGGGTGGGTATATATAAAAAAAAATAAATATATTTATAAATTATCCGATCAACTCTATTCGGATGCCTTGTCGGATGTATATAATGTTGTAGGAAAACACGTTAGGAATAACGCGTGTGTGAACTGTGAAATATATTGAAAATTTACTTTCGGAAACGAATTATTGATTCGATAAATACAGAAAATAATATAGTATAATTATATAGGTATAAGTGCAAATAGTGTAGATAATATATATATCACGTATATAGACAAATATATCATAGGGAATTTAGTGGTTAAATTGAAAAATAATATAGCAGGGGGGGGGACTAAAGCTAAAGTTAATGCAAAAAAAAAAGCGTACCTTGAACCGTTAAACATAACTCAATTTTGCTTTGAAATATTTTGGGCACTAAGAATCTCTTAAATAAGAACAGTAAATTAAATCAAATTGTCATTAAAAATAATACGTAACTATTACACGTAATATCGTTTTTATCGAAATAGTTTTTTTTTTATAATATAGAGATCTTACAAACAAGTATTATAAGTAAATGTCATTTATTCACTTTTTTTCATTAATTTTCTAATATAATATAGAAAACAACCAATTTAATCTCAAGTTTCAAATAACCATTTAGATCTATTGGTACTATACTATAGCCTTCATAATATATAACACTATCAGCCGGTTTCACCAAGAATCGTTAAATTAGCATTAGCATTATGTTTGTTAACATAGAGTTAAAATATAACAACATGTTAAATTAGTGATTGTTTCATCAATGATATTTATGTCATTTTAACAGATTGTTTACTAATTAAATGTTAAATATATTTTAATAAGAAACTATTGTGGTTACCACTATTCTAGGCCGTTGATTGGTGTGTAATTTTTTCATTAATAACAGTATTTTGAATTATTCTATGGCGGGTTATAATAAATTATGTAAACATTAACTATACAAAAACTTTTTTTTCGTTACTCAGTTTTTTGATAATTATAATGTGTACCTATACCTAAGTGTGTTTTTAAGTATTTTTATTTTTTTCATTTGTAATTTATATTAAATATTTTACTCGTTATGGAAACGAATAAGAAGTGTAGAATACGTGGATCTAAT